>JXTC01000258.1:307840-325739 GCA_002914845.1 Trema orientale
TATTTGGTAAGTTATAATTTCGAGGACGAAATTATTTTAAGGGGGTAGGAAATTGTAATATCAAGTCTATCCTATAATATGATTTTTGTTTTTTTTTTCATGTATTTTAAATCTATGGTTATTATAAGTGAAACGGTTATGCACTAACAAAATTTTTGTGAATACGGTTGCAGTGGAATACGCACATGAAAAGCCAAGTTGGACTACGTGCCTAATGAGAAATAAATTTTCATGCATTTGCATTTATATATGATTGTTATAATAATGTGATTAATTTGTGTCCAATACTGAGTTAAGTGAATTATTCTAATAATTATTGTTATTTAAATCTTAGTCAAGTTCGTATTTAGAGTCCAATTAATATGTAGGTTAATATGTAGGGCTTAAAAAAAAAAACGTGATAAATGATTTAAAAAAAAGAGAGCTTCACGTGAATGAATAAAAAAAGAAAAAGAGAAAGTAATAATTGATTAAAAAAAAAACGTTGATTGACATAAAAAAAAAAAAAAAAAAAACCTAAGCCAAAAACCTATATATATATCTATCTCTTAAAAATACAATTAAGCCTCCTCTTAAATTTCTCTCGACCTCTCTTTCTCTCTTAGTTGCTGAGTATTTGTGATTTCAAGAGTTTTGCATAGTTTTCTTCACTTTTTCAAGAAGAAGATAAACATTTAAATACACTCTTTTCACTGAGTTTATTATTTTTGCTGCTATTAGATAAAAATTCAACCTATGATATCTATGGTTAGAATTTTTTTTAGAACCTAAAATTTTAAAAACTTGTATATTAATATGTTAGGTTATATTCTGAAAATTATTATAATCATAGGGGTTTATTTGTATTCGTTATTAAATTTCTTATTTATATTATCCTTAACATCAGTGAATCTGGTAGATTTAATATTTCTGATTATTAACGTTCAAAACCCATGCTATTGATATCTTTTTGACTTGAAATTTGTACTGGACGTTTATAAATGTGTTATTAGGTTTTTTAAATATTTTCATGATTTTTAGAAATTTCTAAAATTTAATATGAATTTCGTAATCTTTATTGTTTTGCTGATTTCAGTACTGATACAAATCCTGATGTAGAATTTCATAAATTTAAAGTACTATTTAATGGTCTATTTTGGAGTCTATAATTTTTATGCATGTTTTATATTGTGTTAAAAATACTTCGATAAAGTTTCAGATTATTTTGATTTAAGAAAAAATCTATAAAATTCTGTCATTATGCACTAGTTTTCAGTTTAACAGTTTTACTAGGTTACAATAATTAGATTCAAAATTATGAAAAATATAATAAATATTTTTTATAAATTCTGATAATTTTTTTAAATCTTTATTTATATGTCTTAATGAGTTATGCAAATTTTTAAGTAAAACAGAATTATATTGTTGAGTCTAAAATTATTTAAGTATGCTTAGGTTGCTGAATGTTTACAGATTTAGTTTTGTTACGAAAATTATTATGTTATTTATGTTATGGATATTTTCAAACATATGAAATATGTTTCTTAAGAGCAATAATAGTATGTGTTAATATTTTTTTATAATGAATGTTTTTACATAAATAATAAAAAAATAAAGGATAAAGAAGAGGCACGTGGTTTCAATGAGGTTGGTTGTGTGGTATTTCACAACAAAGTTTTTCCTAAGGACTTGAGGTAAGTAAATCTCACCCTATGTATTTGTGTGTAAATTTATGTGCTATTATGTGATGTTATTATGATCAATATAGTATGTTATTACATGCTATGCTATATTAGTTTTCTTATTAAGTATGACATAAGTATGCACACGTATTGCATAAATTGCACAAGAGATTACGATTTTCAAAGAATGATTTCTAAAGCACTATGAAACCAGATTTTGTTCAAAGAAGAATGTTTTTATTTAACTGTGTTAAGTTCTTGAAAGGAGTACGTGCACCTGACTGAAGGACCTACAGTCACCATGTTAATAACGAATATTTAAACTGCGATGCTAGCCATTGTGGTACGATAGCTATATGGGATCCGAATAGCTACAAGGTCATATGCTTGTCATGACACCATGTTTATAGCTCATCACTTCTGATAGACTTGGCATTACATTATGTTGAGCTCAAATATGAAAGTTTTATGAAATGGTAACGTTTATAATTAAGATGTTTTTCAAAGGAGGGGTTGCATAGTTATGATTCTTAAAATGTATTATTCATAAAACACGACATTCATTGCATGCATGAGATTTACTTACTGGGCATAAGCTCATCCCATTCTTTTAAAATTTCCAGATGAGCAATAGGTTATTGGAGGTTTACTGGTGGCAGCGGTGAAATCCCAAATGGTGTTAGGACGTTTTTAATCGACTTTAAGTTTTATTTTCTTGTGTTTGGCTTTTGGAATAAAATTAAGTATTTTTATTTTATAGGTTATTTGAGTATTAGGTTTTTTTTCCGGATATTTTAATTAGAGGTCATTTTTCAGTTTAAATATTCTTTTAGTTTTGAAAAAAAAAATTTATTACTGGATTTTTTCTGCATTTTATGATATAAGATGAATATGGAAATTAAACATTTTCTAGCTTAGGTGTATACCTAAATTAGAGGATGTTACAGAATAGGTCATAGAAATCGGAATAAAGTGAGCTACCTTGGTGTGTCTGTCGACTATTGCTGGTGTTTACTGGAATAAATGTCCAGAAAATATTTTCTTAAAATCATTTTCAAGAACACCATAGTTATATAAGATCAAGAAATGCAGCGGAATTGGTCGTTTAAAATTTTTCATTTTACAAAACGTTTCGAATCGTGATATAACATAAATTAACTCTTGTCATAGACAAGAACAATACCCGGATTTGCTCCACAACCTTCTCGTCTTCCCGTCTACTCTCGAAAGCCGTTTGATTGATCCGGTGAGTGGTCACCTTCTTGATTCCCAACAAAGAGATCCGCAGACAAACAAGAAGACAATCTCTCCGATTTCTCCGGGATGGCCGAAACACCAAGGACAGTGAATCCCTAGTGGTGGCTGATTTTCTCTGCTCTTCCTCTCTCTGTTTTCGTGTGACACTCTCTTCTCAAGGGAATGTTTCTCGTGTAACACTTGTTCTATCCAGTTAGAGAACTTTTCTCTTAACTATAGAGAGATTAGTAAACCCTAATGGGCTTATTGGGTTTGTTGGGCTCAATTGATCATCAAATAACTATTGGACTTTAATTTGAGCTAAACAGGGGACCAGATGAATCCATAAAGCCCAAGCTCCATTAGACCATATACCCACTATCATAATTAACTTTTAATTATGATCGGCCCTTGTCCATTAATATTGGGGCACACCACTATAGGCCCAATATTGAACTCTTGGACTAAATGTCATTTATTTTCTGTGAAGCTTATTAACAATTAATTAGCTTGATCCATTTAGCATATACTATACCTACAGATATACCCCAAATGTGATGTTGTACTAGTAGGGTAAAATTACCGTATTACCCCTCTAGTACATATTTACTTTTGAGTTACTATTTTTCATCTAATGGATAATAGTTGATTACAGTGTTTGTTTCTGCTCATACTAACACAGTCAAATTCACATAGTGAATACCGGAGCCCTAGTTTATAATATCTAAGTACTTGAAAAAACTCAAAGTGACATCATATGTACGGTGTCCATTATGAAAAAAAAAGTTCTACACATTTCATATACCTTATCTTCCAAGATACCGGAGTTTGAACCACAAATCAGAACTAGTCCTTTAGTAACTCGAAAAGACAAAACACATGAAAGTAAGTTCGTTAATCACTAGGATTAAGGTATTCTACAATAGTGCTAGATTAGTGAAATTAGAAATTTGAGTTACGGTACTTAACCTCAAATTCTACTTCACTAGGTCCTGTTCGATGCTGTTATAACTTTCTTATAACACACTAGTGTTTCTATCCAGAGACTCACTTCGATAATTAGAGACTTCATTAATTAAATAGATAACAGTACATTCTATGGCATAGTAAAGTATTCCACCTTCAATATGCAGAATGCGAATAATTTAATTTAGACATAATGAAATAAAGAATATAATATCTCTCACATATAAACTCATCATACGAATAATTCTTTATTACTCATTTCATGTTTTGGAATCTTTTAGATGTTTGCATAAGATATACATACACATCACATGTATATCACTGGGACAAAAATGAAATAAAAATTCATAACATGGCATTTATTAATAACAAATAGATACTAAATAATCCAATAAATACTGTTTATAATGTCTCAATAATAAACTGCTTTATAGGACATTATTCCAACAATCTCTCACTTGGCCTTTAAAGCAGATGTGACATATCACGTAGTCCCATTCCTTCTAGATGGTCCTCAAATACTTTGGTAGCCAAAGATGTGGTAAAAGGATCAGCAAAATTCTATGTAGACACTATCTTACTCACTATCACGTCTCCTCTTTGAACAATTTTTCTGAGCACATGATATTTCCTCTCTATGTGTTTTCCCCTCTTATGGCTTCTGGGATCTCTAGAGTTAGCAACTGCTCCACTGTTATCACAGTAAAGTGTCATAGGTTGTTGTGTCCCAGGTACTACCTCGAGATCCATAAGGAAATTACGAAGCCAGACCGCCTCTTTAGCTGCTTCAGAAGCTGCCACATATTCGGCCTCCATGGTTGAATGATACTCCTCCATATAATGGCTCCACCACCAAGGGTAAAGACTGAACCAGAGGTTGATCTTCTAGAGTCTTTATCAGATTGAAAATCCAAATCAGTATATCCGACAGGTGTTAGATCTTCTCCAGAATGTACAAGCATCTGATTTCTAGTTCTCCGAAGATACTTTAGAATATGCTTGACTGCACCCCAATGTTCAAGTTCTGGATTGGATTGGTAACGACTTACAATCTCAGTAGCATAATAAATATCTGGTCTTGTGCAAAGCATGGCATACATGAGACTTTCCACTGCTGAAGCATAAGGAATATTTCTCATCTGTTCTTTCTTTTCTTCTGTCTTAGGAGAATTCTCATTAGACAGTGTAATTCCTTTACGAAAGGGTGTTAAATCTTTCTTGGAATTCCGCATTGCAAACCTAACCAGTATTTTGTCTATATATGAAGCTTGTGATAAAGCTATGCATCTGTTCTTTCTGTCTCGAAGAATCTGTATTCCTATAACATAGCAAGCTTCACCTAAGTCTTTCATATCAAACTGTTGTGCTAACCAAACTTTGACTGATGATAATGATCCAACATTATTCCCAATGATTAAAATATCATTAATATACAGTATCAGAAAAATCACTTTATTATCCTGAATTCTTTTATAGACACAAGGCTCATCTATGTTTCGTTCAAAACCATAAAACTTAATTGCTTTGTCAAATCTTATGTTCCATGATCTAGACGCTTGCTTGAGTCCATAAATAGATTTCTTAAATTCACAAACTTTTCTTTCTTGACATTTTTCAATGAATCCCTCTAGTTGTATGATATAGATACGTTCATCAAGATTGCCATTCAGGAATATAGTCTTGGCGTCCATTTGCCATATCTCATAATCAAGAGATGCAGCGATGGATAAGAGTATGCGAATAGACTTGATCATAGCTACAGGAGAGAAGGTTTCTTCATAGTCGATACCTTCCTTCTGTGTATGACACTTTGCAACTAACCTTGCCTTGAAAGTCTCTACTTTCCCATCTATTTCTCTCTTCTTCTTATAGACCCACTTATACCCAATGGGTTTTATCCCATTAGGTGTATCTACAAGTTTCCAGACTTTATTAGAGTACATGGACTCTGTTTCGGATTCCATTGCTTTTTGCCAGAGATCTTTATCAACATCATCCATTACCTCATTGTAGGTGTAAGGATCAGATTCTTGGTCACAAGACTCTCCTATTCCAAAGTATCTTTCAGGTTGTCTCACAACTCTCCCACTACGATGAGGATCCGATGTTTGTTGAGTTTCAAATGATTTATCTTTCCTAAGTGCTTTCTCTATCTTATCTTCTATAGATGGGCTGATAACATCATCAGTTAATTCTTCTAGAACTAACTTACTTTTGAGCTTGAAATCTTTCATATAGTTTTCTTCTAGGAAAGTAGCATTTGTACTCACAAACACTTTCTTTTCTTCAGTACTATAGAAATAATACCCTCTTGTTCCTTTTGGGTAACCTACAAATAGACACAGTTTAGAACGTGATTCCAACTTAGTCGTTTTCCCTTTGAACGCGTATGTTAGACAACCCAAAATATGGATATGACGCAAACTAGGTTTATGTCCTTTCCATAGTTCAAATGGAGTCTTAGGTACTGACTTAGAAGGAACTCTATTCAGCAGGTATATAGTAGTTTCTGAGGTATAACCCCAAAAAGATGCAAGTAATTGTGAATAACTGAGCATCGACCTAACCATATCTAAAAGTGTCCTATTCTTTCTTTCAGCAATACCATTTAGTTGAGGCGTACCAGGTGCTGTGAGCTGGGATTGGATCCCATTATCTGTGAGAAATTCAAAGAATTCCCCAGAGAGATATTCACCACCTCGACTAGATCGAAGGGTCTTTATATTCTTTCCTAATTGCTTCTCAGTTTCCGCTTTGAATTCTCTGAACTTTTCAAAAGAATCCGATTTGCGTTGCATTAGGTAAACATAGCCAAATCTAGAATAATCATCCGTAAACGTAATGAAGTATTCAAAACCTCCTCGAACTTGAACATTCAAGGGCCCGCAGACATCAGTGTGTACTAACTCAAAACATTCTTGAACTCTAAGACCTTTTCCAGTAAATGGTCTTTTAGTCATTTTACCTTCCAGACAGGATTCGCAAGTTGGTAATGGTTTGATTTCTAATGAACTTAGAGGTTCATCATTGACTAACCTTTAAATTCTGTTTAGGTTCATATGACCGAGTCTCAAACACCAAAGATAAGTTTCATCATTAGTACTCATTTTCACTTTCTTATGTTTAGGTTCTACATGTTCAGAATTATTTTCAAGATTGTGCAATGAGACACTTTTAGGATGAATAAAGAAAAGATTATTCCTATGAGAACCAGTGCAAATAAGACTTTTATTCTTTCTAATAGAAACTTTATTGTCAAAATAAACAGAATAACCTTGTCTCATTAAACAGAAAACAGAGATCAAATTCTGTTTAAACACCGGAATATAATAACAATTCTTTATTTCTAAAAACCTAAAAACAACGAAATTTAAAATAACATCTCCCATTGCACGAGCTTCAACTATTGAGCCATCTCCCAATCGCAGTGTGAACTCTTCACTAGCGAACTTCCGAGTTTCCTTGAACCCCTGCAAAGTATTACAATCATGGTCAGTGGCTCCCGAATCTACGATCCAAGAATCGATAGAATCAACCACATGACATGCCTCAATGAACAATAAATTATCATTACCTTGTTTGTCCTTGCTGTTGTCCTTCTCCTTTTTAAGGGCTAGGTAAGTTTTGTAGTTCCTCTTCCAGTGTCCATCCTCACCGTAGTCGAAATACTTTCCCTTTGGTTTGGCATCCTTCTTGGTCTTCTTTTTCGTTGGAAATAGAGAAGCAGGAGTCTTTTTCTTCTTTTTACCCTTGCCTTTCGACTTAGGTTTGAAAGAATTAGCTTGAGCTACATTAGTCTCAGCTGACCCCGACTTATTCTTCTTAAGAATATTCTTAGTAATTTGCAGATCTTTCATCAGGCCAGTAAAAGTATAATCTTTCTGGCGAATCTCATGATCAATCTTAAATTGATTGAAGGTGTATGACAATGTGTTCAAAACCATGTCAATTTGAGTGTCACAATCAATTTCAGCTCCAAGGATTTCTAGTTCGTTAAGGTATGCGATGACTTTCATCATATGTTCCTGAACTGGAGTATCCTTCTTTTGTCAAAGATTCATGAATGCAGATGTAGCCTCATTTCTAGCTTGACGACCGAGACTAGCTAATATTTCATCAACACTCAGCATCATGTCAGCAGCAGTATCCATCCCACGATGTTGTTGTTGCAATATATTGCTCATTGAGCCAAGTATATAGCACTTAGCCATCTCATCAAATTGCTTCCACTTATCATATAAGTTTCTTTCATCGTTGGTGGATTCCTCAACTGGCTGAGCAGGACATGGAGTTGTGAGAACCCACTTATGTTTATCAGCAGTAAGCACTATGTCTAGGTTACATTTCCAGTCTACATAGTTTTCACCGTCCAGCTTATTTTGTGTGAGTAAAGTAGATAAAGGATTAAGTACCATATCTACTGAAAAATAAATAAACATTCCACATATAAGCAAACATCATTTATCATGTTTCGAAAAATTAACATAAAGTATTAAGCATACAATATGCAAGTGAAGTATCCCTGAGACTATCACTTATATTCATGGTAATTTAACCTACCACTGATTACAAGCCTCCTACGGGAAGTCATGCAATCAGCAAGTCAAACTGAAACAATTTCAATTAGTAAATAGATAGATAACTCTTATCCCATATTTCTAACTACCACTCTCTTTGGTCCTCTAATCGACTAATAAAAACTCCTACAGGAAGATATTAATGTTTCGAGTTGAGTGTTTAACCATTGTTTCGGTAACTAAGCTTTCTATATAAGACCGTCTCCTACGGATGATCAGCTTCATATAGTCTACCTAGTACCTTATCCTTAGAATCTCATTTCTAGTATTACCAGACGCAAACCCTCCTACTGGAGCTCAGCAAGATTCTGAGGCAAGGCTCATCCTAATACATAACGAACCAACAATGGAGACCATAGGTATCACATACCCTCTCCCACTCAATATTTTACAATTAGGGATTTATTGATTTTACCCAGTTATCTAACTAGCTTAGTAACATAAAATCAATTATGTAAGCATGTTCATATTTGCATGAGAGTAGCTCTAATTTTCTTATATGACATATTACTAAAGATCATGTAAAAATACTTAATTATTAGGCATGCATGCAACATTGTCCTAATAATACTAAAGTAGTAAGCAGATAATTAATTAATTATAATGATTTATTAATTTTCGGTAATATTAAAATTATTTAACATTTAAATAATTCTAATTGATAAGATAATGTTAAATATTTATATATGAAGGATAATATTTAAAATTTAAATTAGAAAAGATTTTCATAAAATTTAATCAGCTTAAATAAAAGATTTAACTAATTAAATCTCCTCAAAAATCTCAAACTTAAATTTCAACTTTTGAAATATTAATTTGAATTTAACTTCCTTTAATATCTCCCATTACCTTATCCTGTCAAATTTGAATTCAAAATTCAAATCAATATCTAATCTTATTAAATATCTACCAGTCCTAAATTCAAATTTGAAGATTTGAAAAAATATTCTGATTCAAATTTAAATTTCAAATCTTCACAAAATTTGAAACTTAAAAGACAGAAGATTTTACAAATAAAATCTCCTACAATATCTCTAATTTGAATTTAAAGCAAATTTAAAATTCAAAATAGATTACCAACTATCATATAATCAGTTTTTCCAAATATCTATTCAAAATTTGAACTTAAAACTAAAAAAGATCTTATCTCATAATATCTAATTTTAAAACTTTCTATTTTAAAATATCTTTAATTATTCAAATAATAATTAAGATATTATGGATATCAATCATATCCATAATTCAAATTAAAATATCCTATCAATTCGAATTTCAAAAATTCAAATTTAATTAGGATTTAAAAATTTGAATTTAAAATTTAATATATCAATTTTCATAAAACTACGGATAAATTAAATTAATTTTAAAATGAAAATAATTAAAATTACGATCAGAAATACGAAATGTGTCGGGACAAGTCGACGGACAGAACGAGAAGCCGGTATGCGGCCACGCTCGGGGCAACTACCGGGCGCTAACGGGCTCGCATAACGCTACACAGCCTCGCTCGGGACAACTCCCGAGCGACAACGGGCTCGCGTAATTTTCGCACGTCAAATATACGAGGCGGCATCCCGAGTGGCGAAGGCACGGGAGGCCACCCACGCGGTCGGCTCGCAGGAGGCCGCCCACTGGCCATGCACGGATCACATCCTCGCGGCCAGCGGAGCTATGCCCACCGTCATGCACGGGGTGAATGGATCGCATCCGCGCGGCCAGCGGGGCCGTGCCCGCTCTGTATGCGCAGGGTGAACCCGCGCGGCCTGCGCAGGGAGGCAGCCCGCAAGCCACGCTCGGATCACATCCGCGCGGCACGTGCGCAGGTCACACCTGCGGGGCTCGCGCAGGGCATACGACTCCAAGCCGTGCTGCTCTGCCCATTTTTTTTTCTTTAAATGAAAAATAGTTCTTCGTCAAACTCAAAAAACAATTAAAGATCAAAACATCTCCATGCATAGTTTTATCAAGAACATAAAACATGAACACATAGAAATCAAGAATAAGCCGGAAAAACAAAAACAAAATAAACATGATCATTTCCTCATAGCAACATCTAATCAAATAATCTTTCAAACTCATTGAATCTATTGATCATCATACAAACTAGAGCATACTCATAATATGAATAAGACCAAACATAAACAAAACCTTTCCGAAAATCAAAAACATCAATCAACAAAAGAATAGATTGGAGTAAAATATGCTAGATCAACATAAAACCATGCTCTGGTACCAATTACTGGTGTTTACTGGAATAAATTTCTAGAAAATATTTTCTTAAGATCATTTTCAAGAACACCATAGTTTTGTAAGATCAAGAAATGTAGCAGAATTGGTCGTTTAAAATTTTTATTTTTACAAAACGTTTCGGATCGTGATCTAACATAAATTAACTCTTGTCCTAGATAATAATAATACCCGGATTCGCTCCACAACCTTCTCGTCTTTCCGTCTATTCTTAAAAGCCGTTTGATTAATCCGATGAGTGGTCACCTTCTTGATTCTCAACAAAGAGATCCACAGACGAACAAGAAGACAATCTTCCCGATCCAATTTCTCCGGGATGGCCGAAACACTAAGGACAGTGAATCCCTAGTGGTGGCCGATTTTCTCTGCTCTTCCTCTCTCTGTTTTCGTGTGACACTCTCTTCTCAAGGGAGTGTTTTTTGTGTAACACTTGTGTTGGAATAATATCCTATAAAGCAGTTTATTATTTAGACATTATAAACAATATTCATTGGATTATTTATTATTATCTATTTGTTATTAATAAATTCAATGTTATGAATTTCTATTCCATTTATTTCCCATTGATATACATGTGATGTGTATCTTAATTTTATGCAAATATCTAAAAGATTCCATGACATGAAATTTGTAATAAAGAATTATTCGTATGATGAGTTCATATGTGGGAGACATTATATTCTTTATTTCATTATGTCTAAATTAAATTGTTCGTATTTTGCATATTAAAGATGGAATACTTTACTATGCCATAGAATGTAGTGTTGTCTATTTAATTAATGAATGTGACATCCCCCGATCCCACACGCGTACGTGAGGATATTCGTATTAATATTTAGTGAGATCGGGAGAAGCCACTCGACTTAGGACTGGTAAAATCGGGGAAAATTAAAACTTTTTAAACTTTCTGGGAGAAAACGGAAAATTCCACTCATAATTATGCATACTTTGATGCATACATATGTCCACCCTGGCAAAGTGGGCCTCTCATAAAATATACATAATGTACACACACTCAAAACAGATACAAAATTCTCAGTCAGAAAACCACANGTGCACATGGCAGATAACAGATAATCATATGATTGGGATCCCTGTATATATTGTATTGCCTGACAAGACCGTAAATCGCATACTGAGCCACTCAGAGATCATATAACATATCATGAGCAGTATGGAGGTCTCGAGTCCTAAATACATCTCAAACCCCTCTGTGTACTGCAGAGGTCCACCCCATACCACCGTCAGAGTGTTCCCGAAGGAATCATATTGTCCCCGAAAGGACCAGAGTGTTCCCAAAGGAACCAGAGTGTCCCCGAAGGAACTATATCACATATTTGGGCGCTGGCCCGCCACACCCTACTCACCAATACTCGTCAGGCAAAATAAATACACCAAATGTTCATGTCTCATGCAAAGCTGAATGATAAATGCATATGTACACATATCCACAAATTCCATATCCATATATTTTACAGATTCACAGAAACACAAAATTTCTTACATTGCAGGTGTGACGTTACTTATCTCGATTCTGAGCTTTTAAGTTTCTACCTGTGAAATGCTCTTTACTCACGGTACAACAAATGTGTCCCTAATATTTCCCTAAAACAAAATTTTAATTTATTTTTATTTAGAAAAAAAAAAATCACAAATCAATATAATAGTTGAATTTCACACTTCTAAAATTGTCCTCAAGGAAGACTAAACAAGAAAGACGTAATAGTGTTAATTAAGAACCTTTCCATTTTAATCTCATATATAACTGAGAAAGTATATACGAATTAATACAAGTGTACACGGTGCAAATAAAATAAAGCACTAGGTCTATTACTAAAATTGCCTAATTGTATAATAAAGTTAACTATTGATAAAGCAAAATACCAGCATGTACTAATTAGTAGAAATATATGACTTTCACGGTTTTTAAGAAAATGGACTTATATTATAGTAGATATAGCTCTTCATTGGTAAACGTATTACAAGTCTAATTATATTTCTAAAGTCTTATGCACTATACAAGTCTTCAAAATCATTACATACTAAGTTATAAGTACAAGAACATCCTTCCAGGTCATATACCATTCAAACAATTCACCTTGAGTCTAGAATTGAATAAATAAAGGTTAAAGACAAAACATTGAAACTAAGTTATAATATAATACTAAAATATTAACTGGACCTCTTTCCAAGATCACATATCAATTCCCCTTTTTTTTTTTCATTCAATAGACATATATAATGTGATTCAAATGTAAAGCACTAAATGTTAAAGTATTATATCCTTACTAAAAAATCTCGTATAAAGCACTAAATGCTCAATAATTTCCAACGTATAAGTATACCTTTGTAACCTAATCTATCAACGATAATATATCTATTTGTTAGCAAAACAACAAAAATGGAAATATTCTATCAGAAATAATAAGGACCCAATCTAACAAACAAATAGATCAGTACCTAACTATTTCCAATTAGGGGAAAGGATATCAAGCACGCAAAACTTAACTAAATAGGCACTATATATATTTATTATGGATATAAGCCACTACAGCTCTCTTAATGTCATCAATTACACTTCTTGAAAGCAACATAAAATATTCTGAAATCTGAAAAGTATCTAGAAGCTCTTGAAGGTAAGAAATCGTCTAAGTGAGATAATCTATATAATCTTTTGACAAGTATGGGCAAGATTCTCAAAATAATAAATAAAAAAAATAGAGGCAAACCTTTGTATACAAAAGGGGCAAATTTATCCGTCTACTTACTGTTCAATGGTAAAAAGAAGTGAAAGGGTCCCTTTTTATAAAGCAATTAGAGTATTAAATACTCCCAAAACATGCCGACATACAAAGTCGGTTCCAACCTCCGTTTGTTTTTTTTTTTTTTAATATATATTAGTAATTTAAAGTGTAATTAATTAATAAGAAGGTACGAAATAATCCAAAAATACATTTATAATTAAATAAGTCAAATGGACAAATATTGAAAACAATCGCCAAATAACATGTCTGGATCAATTATTAATCAAGGAAAATTATTCTAATTTATAATCACACTTTTTATTAGAATTATACAATTCATTTAAATTAAGTACTTTCTAATTAAATAACATGTCTAATAATCATATTAGTAGCACAAACTTAATACACATCAAATTTGTACCCCGAGTCTGCATTAGCATTTCACTGTAAGAATTACTTAATAATGATGTTAATAAAATAACCAAAATTTTCAAATAAAATCTTCACAATTTTATGTGTATAAATGATACAAATGAATAATGTAGTGTCATGTTATTATTGGCTATTTTGCTATGTGAAGAATTGGGTGTCACTTAGAAATTCAGGATATCACAATCCTCCCCTCCTAATTAAAAATTTCGTCCTCGAAATTTACTTACCGAATAATTTTGGATGTTGATTCCTCATTTCATCTTCCCGCTCCCATGTAGCCTCCTCAATAGATTGGTTTCGCCATAGAACTTTCACCAAAGGAATCTTTTTGTTTCTCAGTTCTTTCTCCTTTCTATCTAAAATCTGAACAGGACGTTCCTCATAGGTTAACTTTGGATCTAGTTCAACTGGCTCCTGGCTAAGAATATGAGATGGATCTGAAACATATTTTCTTAGCATAGAAACATGGAAAACATTGTGTACACCTGATAACTCTGGAGGCAATGCAAGCCTATAAGAGACATTCCCTACTTTCTCAAGGATCTCATACGGACCTATGAATCGTGGACTTAACTTTCCTTTCTTTCCAAATCTCATTACACCTTTCATAGGCGCAACCTTGAGAAATACCTTATCACCAATAGAAAAATGCAAAGGTCGACGTTCTGGATCTGCATAAAATTTCTGTCTACTTTGAGCCGCTATCATACCTTTTCTAATTTTCTCAACTGCCTCAGCTGTATCTCTTACAATATCAGGACCCAAATAACGTCGCTCTCCAACCTCATCCTAATGAATTGGAGATCTGCACTTTCTACCATACAATATTTCATAAGGTGCGATACCAATCGTCGCTTGAAAGTTGTTATTATAGGAGAACTCAATCAGTGGTAGGTAATGGTTCCATGACCCCTAAAAATCCATGACACAAGCTCTGAGCATATCTTCTAATATCTGAATAGTCCTCTCAGCTTGACTATCTGTCTGAGGATGGAATGCAGTACTAAATTTTAATTTGGTTCCCAAAGCTCGCTGTACGCTTTCCCAAAACTTTGAGGTAAACCTGGCATCTCTATCTGAGACTATAGAAACTGGAATTCCACGAAGTCTAACAATTTCTTTAATATACAATGCTGCAAGCTTATCCATGGAATATGTCATAGAAATTGGAATAAAATGAGCTACCTTAGTGTATCTATCAATTATA
Organism: Trema orientale; assembly: GCA_002914845.1. Taxonomy (NCBI): domain Eukaryota; kingdom Viridiplantae; phylum Streptophyta; class Magnoliopsida; order Rosales; family Cannabaceae; genus Trema; species Trema orientale. Next base: position 322,911 of record JXTC01000258.1, read on the forward strand.
ACCCAAACTGCATCCTGACGAGATACTGTTTTTGGTAACCCAACTACAAAATCTATAGCGATCTCCTCCCATTTCCACTCAGGTAACGGAAGTGGTTGCAGCTCTCCTGCCGGTCTCTTATGCTCAGCCTTAATCTGTTGACATGTTAAGCAATGCTCCACAAACTTGAAAATATCTTTCTTCATTCCTGGCCACCAGTAAAGAATCTTTAAGTCATTGTACATTTTAGTAGTACCTGGAAGGACTGAATATAGAGTATTGTGTGCTTCTATTAGAATTTCTTCCTTGATAGTCCTGTCATCTGGTACACAAAGTCTACCTTGAAATCTGATTACTCCTTCAGTAGAAATACTGAAATCTGACTTTTTCCCTGACTCTACTAATTCTTTGTATCCAATCAATTCAGGATCTTCTTTCTGGCCTTGTATAATCCTGTCTAATAGGGTAGACTGTAATGTCATAGTAGATAATCTACCAGTAATTAACTCGATACCAGATCTGCGAAAATGTTCTTGCAAAGGTTTCTCCAATTCATGTAAAGCTGCCAAACTACCAGATAATTTTCTGCTGAGTGCATCAGCCACCACATTGGCTTTTTCTGGATGATAACTGATGTTGCAATCATAGTCTTTTACCAATTCTAGCCAACGTCTTTGTCTCATATTTAGTTCTTTCTGAGTGAACAAATATTTCAAACTTTTGTGATCGGTAAAAATTTCACAATGAACACCATACAGATAATGTCGCCAAATCTTCAATGCAAATACTACTGCTGCCAATTCTATATCATGAGTAGGATAATTGCGCTCATAATCCTTTAGCTGTCTTGAAGCATAAGCAATAACCTTCCCATTTTGCATGAGGACGCATCCCAGACCTTGTTTCGAAGCATCGCTATAAATAACAAATCCCTCAGTGCCTAAAGGTATAATTAGGACAGGTGCTGAAATTAATCTTTGCTCAATTCCTGAAAACTCTTTTCGCACTCATCAGTCCACATGAACTTGTTACTCTTCCTGGTCAACTGTGTAAGTGGCATAGCTATCTTAGAGAATCCTTCAATAAACCTTCTATAATAACCAGCTAAACCCAGAAAACTTCTAATCTCTGTAACGTTGGTAGGTCTAGACCAATTATTAACTGCCTCAACCTTGGTTGGATCAACAGATTTTCCATCCTGAGAAACAACGTGACCAAGGAATGATACTTTTTCTAGCCAGAATTCACATTTCTTGAATTTAGCATATAGCTCCTTCTCTTTCAATAGCTGAAGGGTGATTCTCAAATGTTCACTATGCTCCTCTCTAGATCGTGAGTATACTAAAATGTCATCGATGAATACAATAACAAACTTATCGAGGAATTCCTTAAATATCCTGTTCATCAGGTCCATAAACGCTGCTGGAGCATTGGTCAAACCAAATGGCATCACTAGAAACTCAAAATGGCCATACCGAGTTCTAAAAGCAGTCTTCAGAATATCTTCCTCTCGGACTCTCAACTGATGGTAACCAGACCTCAAATCAATCTTTGAAAACACGGAAGCACCCTGTAGTTGATCAAATAAATCATCGATGCGAGGTAGGGGATACTTGTTTCTGATAGTCACTTTGTTAAGTTCTCTGTAGTCAATGCACAATCGCAAAGTGCCATCTTTCTTTTTCACAAACAGAACTGGCGCACCCCACGGTGAAAAACTAGGATGTACAAATCCTTTGTCTAGCAATTCCCGTAACTGAATCTTTAACTCTTTTAACTCTGCTGGGGCCATCCTATAAGGTGTCTTAGAAATAGGTGCAGTACCTGGTACCAAATCAATAGCAAAATCAATCTCCCTTACAGGTGGCAAACCTGATAAATCCTCTAGAACACTTCCAAGAAATCTTGCACAATTAACACATCTTCTGGTCTTGACTTCTGCTCAACAGATGTATCAATAATACTAGCCAAGTATCCTATACAACCTTTCCCTAACAATTTCTGAGCTTTCATGGCTGAGATTAAAGGAAACTTCGCTTTACTTTGGGTACCCACAAGTATAAATTGATCAGCATCTAGAGGATAAAATCTCACAATCTTCTTTTTACAATCAATCTTAGCACAATACTTCGATAGCCAATCCATACCCAAAATAATCTCATAATCATTCATATCAAACACAATCAGATCTGCAAATAATTCTCTATCATCCACTACAGTAGGACAAGCTCTCAAAATTTTGTCTGAATACATAACCTCTCCAGAAGGAAGTGTGGCACTAAATGGAGTACTCATCTGATCTACAGGACGACCCAATCTCCTCACAAATGTTAATGATGCATGTGAATGCGTAGATCCTGAATCTATTAATGCATGAGCTATGATGCCAAAAATAAATATCTCACCTGTGATAACAGATGGGTCTGCCTGAGTCTCATCTCCAACATCTGTCTCAGCCATAGCATACAACCTTCCACCAGGTTTCTTCTGATCATTTTTCATTTCAGGGCAATTCTTAATAAAATGACCACTTTTACCACATCTATAGCATAACCCTGCACCCTTACGACACTCTCCAGAATGATTCTTTCCACATGACGGACAAAGTGATATAGTAGTAGTGGTAGTCAACTGATCAGTCCTAGGACGCTTACCCTGATCAGGTCGGGTCTGTTGAGCTTGAGCTCCCTTCCTTTTTATGTCCTCAGGACATTGAACATAAGTCTGTCCTCCTCTATTTCCTTGAAAACCAGGTCTGAAACCTCTTTGCATTTCTCTAGCCAATCTCTCTCTCCTAATCTTTTCCTCATCCAAAACATCTTTCTCTGCTTGCTCAGCATCTAATGCCCT
>JXTC01000258.1:327061-338925 GCA_002914845.1 Trema orientale
TAGATAATACTCTCCATATTGTATTAAATTTTGATGTCGTATTAAATAATACAATACAAAAGCACAACCAAACACAGTATTATGTTTAATTAATATAATATAGAGTCCTTACACAGTGTACCAAACATGACCAATGTGAATTTGACTGTGTTAGTATGAGCAGATACAAACACCATAGTCAGCTATTATCCATTAGATGAAAAATGGCAACTCAAAGGTAAATATGTACTAGAGGGGTAATACGGTAATTTCACCCTATTAGTATGGAATTGCATTGGGGGTATGTCTGCAGGTATAGTATATGCTAAATGGATCAAGCTAATTAATTGTTAATAAGCTTCCCAGATAAATAAATGACATTTAGTCCAAGAGTTCAATATTGGGCCTATAGTGGTGTGCCCCAATATTAATGGATAAGACCCAATCATAATTAAAAGTTAATTATGATAGTGGGTATATGGTCCATTGGAGCTTGGGCTTTATGGATCCATCTGGTCCCCTGTCTAGCTTAAATTAAAGCCCAATAGTTATTTGATGATCATTTGAGCCCAACAAGCCTGATAAACCCATTAGGGTTTACTAATCTCTCTATAGTTAAGAGAAAAGTTCTCTAACTACATAGAATATGAACTACACATGAAACACCCTTTGTGAAAAGAGTGTTACACGAAAAAACATAAAGAGAGAGAGCAAAGAAAATCGGCCACCACTAGGGATTTACTGTCCTTGGTGTTTCGGCCATCCCGGAGAAATCGGTTCGAAGAGATTGTCTTCTTGTTCTTCTATAGATCTCTTTATTAGGAATCAAGAAGGTGACCACCCACCGGTTCAATCAAACAGCTTTCGAGAATAGACGAGAAGACGAGAAGGTTGTGGAGCGAATCCGGGTATTGTTCTTGTCTAGGTCAAGAGTTAATTTATGTTAGATCACGTTCCGAAATATTTTGTAAAAAAAAAAATTTTAAATGACCAATTCCGCTGCGTTTCTTGATTTTACAAAACTATGTTGTTCCTGAAAATGATTTTATGAAAATATTTTCCGGAAATTTATTCCAGTAAACACCAGCAATTAGTACCAGAGCAAGGTTTTATTGTTGATCTAGCATATTTTACTCCGGTTGATTCTTTTGTTGATTGATGTTTTTTTATTTCTGGAATTGGTTCTGTTTATGTTTGGTCATGTTCATATTATGAGTATACTCTAGGTTGTATGATGATCAACAGATTCAATGAGTTTGAATGATTATTTGATTAGATGTTGCTATGTGGAAATGATCATGTTTATTTTGATTTTCATTTTCCGGCATGTTCTTCATTCCTATGTGTTCATGTTTTATGTTCTTGATAAAACAATGCATGGAAATGTTGTTGATTTTTTAATTGTTTTTTGAGTTTGATGAAAAACTATTTTTCAATTAAAAAAAAAAAAGGAAACGACGGAGCGGTACACGGCTAGGAGCTGTGTACACCGCAACACGGCCCCGTGCATGGACGCGCGAGTGTGCTACCGTTGGTCGTGCGGATGTGATCCGCGCATGCACCGCGACCTGCCACCCCGCGCCGGCCAAGCGGGATCAACCCGCGCATGGTGCGCGCGGGCACGGCCCGAGCAGGCCACACGTGTAGAGACTCGTTAACATTTGGAAAAGCGGAAAATTTTAAACTTTCTATTTAGTTCTGAAAACACTTTCGTTATACATCCCCTTTTTATATTACATTACAGAAATATTTACAACCTGTACAATACAAAACATCATTTTACTTCTTTTGAAAACTCCCACAGGGTCAACTATATACATATACGTATCAGAAACACATATAAGTTCTTGGGATGTCTTTCTTCTTCAAAACTGGCATATGAACCGCATTGGAGTGGAATAGCTCAGCCAACCTCATCTGACATCCTAATCATCTGCATCACAAGAACTAAATGAGCAATAGCTCAGTAAATGGAAATCCATGCATGCTTATGAATATTTTTTCACTTGAAACTCATTTAGTCTTTGTACCCTTAATTGCCTTGGAAAACATTAACCTTTCAAACATGTTTAGGCCCCCTCCTTGATATAATTCCTAACTCAGTGACATAGCAGGCATCCTCTTAATAAATAATATAACATTTGAGGCGTACCCTATCTTGGAATTACCCTCAAGAGATTTGACCTCCCTCTTTTGAGGCTTACCCTGTCTTGGAATTACCCTCAAGGGATTTGACCTCCCTCTTGTTTGGCTTACCCTGTCTTGAAATTACCCTCAAGGGATTTCACCACCTCTACCTACTAGGTCAACAAGCTAAGAACCATACCCCTCTTTAAAATAAACAACATCTAGGGTACAGACTCTTTATTCAAATCATTGCTTGTAAATCATTATTTTGTGCACTAAAACATATTGAAAACATAACATGCCTTGTGAAAATGCTATGAATAGTTATCAGACATATATCAATCTCAATGCCATACATATATCACCTTTCACATATACAATCATATAAATAGGTTCTTGTGATGCTAGAATGAAATTTCCACTTACCTGGTGTCCAGAAAGTTAAATAAAAGTGAGAGATAGATTCCTTTCTCCCAGAAGCTCGATGTGCTTAATCTCCTGATCATAACACTTCGGTTAATACCCTTGTCATTGTTTACTCTTAATTACTCTTCCTTATGAACATATCATGTAATTAGCAACTGATTGTTATATCTATTGATAATAATACGTCCTATCATTTCTAATCTGTTTCTAAGCATGTATTTCCTAGTAGTCACAATGGTAGTAAGTTTATCATATCTATACTGTCCTATACATCAAAGTTTAACATTGGTAGCAATACCACTACCATGATCACATTATATGAACTTATGTCTAAGAATAATAGCATATCATCCATCTAAATGCATAGTTTAGCTAATCCCATCAGTTTCCTTATATCTCCTTACTCATTTCTATATTTTACCTTATGTATCACTAATATAGGCCAGTTCCTTATATTCTTCACTAATTCTCATCTTTTACCTATTGCAGCACTACTACACGCCAACTCTTCATATTCCCTCACTAGTTTTCATCTTTTATCTATTGTAATACCCTTACACACCAGCCATAGGACTATAAGCTGTTATTGTAATTCCTAGCTTGCTAGATCACTAAAATGAGTTCTAAACACCATAACCCATTCATATGTATCAGTTAACTTTTTCAAAAGTTTTAAATGGAGTATTCTACTTATTAGGTCAGAAATAAACTCTAATAACACATATCTAGTGATAAGTGTAAAAGTAGACTTCAAATAGCATAACCATCATATATATAACCTATAAATGAAATCTACTCACCTGTTTATAAGCAAGGGCTGTTTTAACACTATGCTTGAGAGGCTGCCACTTAGAACCAGGGGGTACACGTTGGGGAAGAGGGAGAGGGATGGGAGGCTTCAATTGTTTGAGAAAATAAGGAAATACCTCAAGGAAAAAAGAGATGGGTGCTTTGGCTGTTTAGGAAAGGAAAGAAACCTATGGAGAGATGAGAGGAGGCTATGGTTGCTAGTAGAAGAGAAGAAAAACTAGAAGGGAGAGAGAGAGAGGTAGGAGGACGTTTTTGGCTTGGAGAAATGGGGTTAGGAGTGTTTATCTTACTTGAGTTCAGCCACTTGATGGCACAAGTTCCAAGACTAACTTTTATTTTGTCATTAGCCTAAGTGTAAGTTAAATTAGAGGCAAATTATAGATGCTTATCCTTTTGCTTACACAATTCCCTAGGAGTCAAGGTTGTCTCTTATCTGGTCAATAATCTAGCTATAATCTAGTTTAGGGCTTAATAAAACACTTAATAATTGTCTCTAACATGTTATAATTATATGCTTAGACAAATCTCCCTAAATCAGATTAGTTTAATACAATGGCCATTAAAGTGTGTGCAACCTTGTCCTTTACTTAAAAGCTGAAAAAAAACTTGATTAATTAGCCAAAATTTTCGTAACCCATAGGTAAACAAGTGTTTAAGGTGTGTTTTAGCTCCCTACTTAACTAGAAACTCAAGAAATTTTCATTTAAGCACTTCCCATGCCCATTTTCGTAGCTTATACCTATATAAGAGGTTAAGATGGGTTTCAGCTCCTAATAGTGTCAAAAACTAAGGAAAATGTCAATTAGACACTTATATTATCTATACACATATCAAGCATTCTAGGGTTCTTGAATCGGTCTTTCACTGCACATGTATACTCCAAGAATTTCGTTAATAAGTTAAGAAACTCAAATCACACTAATAAACATGATTTTCGGCCTATATGCATGTAGGAATAGAAATGCACCTTTAATTAGCATATCTTGAGGTGTATTATTGAAAAGTATACTAGTGATAGTTTCTGGGCACTATGACAAGTAAAAACTTAGTTTGGAGTCAAATTTTAGGATTACTAATGAAATTATGAAATCTAGATGCAAAGATGTTTATTAGTGGCATGATGCACTTATGAGAACTTTGGGCACTCCAACACGGATCTGATCCGTGCGTGGCCTGTGGGCAGCTAGCCCGTGCATGCCGCACGAGTGCACCCTGCACATGGTGAGCGCGGGCATGGCTCGAGCAGGCCGCGCAGATCTGATCCGTGCATGGCTTGCGGACGGCTAGCCCGCGCATGCCGCACAGGCACGACCCCGCTGGCCGCGCAGATATGATCCGCACATGGCCAGTGGGCAGTTCTCTGCACGCCGGCCGCACGGGTGGCCACCCGTGCCTTCACCGCTCGGTGTGCTGCCTTGTACATCTGACGTGCGAGAATTACGCGAGCCCGTTGTCGCTCGGGAGTTGTCCCGAGCCGTTGGTACCTGGTAGTTGTCCCGAGCGTGGCCGTATACTGGCTTCCTGTTCCATTCGGCTTGTCCCGACACGTTTCGTATTTCTGACCGTAGTTTTTATTATTTTCATTTTAAAATTAATTTAATTTATCTATAGTTTTATGAAAATGTAGAATGTTTATTTATTTTCAGTAGATATGGCACTTAATCCTTTATCTACTTTACTCACACAAAACAAGCTGGATGGTGAAAACTATGTAGACTGGAAATGTAACCTAGACATAGTGCTTACTGTTGATAAACATAAATGGGTTCTCACCACTCCATGTCCTGCTTAGCCAACTGAGGAATCCACTAACGATGAAAGAAACTTATATGATAAGTGGAAGCAATCTGATGAGATGGCTAAGTGCTATGTACTTGGCTCAATGAGCAATATATTACAACAATAACATCGTGGGATGGATACTACTACTGACATGATACTGAGTGTTGATAAAATGTTCGCCAGTCTCGATCGTCAAGCTAGAAATGAGGCTACTAGTGCATTCATGAATCTTCGACAAAAGAAGGGTACTCCAGTTTAAGAATATATGATGAAAGTTATCGCATACCTTAATGAACTGGAAATCCTTGGAGCTGAAATTGATTGTGACACCCAAATAGACATGGTTTTGAACACATTGTCAGACACATTCAATCAATTTAAGATTGATCATGAGATTCGCTGGAAAGATTATACTCTTACTGGCCTGATGAAAGATCTGCAAATTACTGAGAATATTCTTAAGAAGAATAAAACAGGGTCAGCTGAGGCTAATATAGCTCAAGCGAGTTCTTCCAAACCTAAGTCAAAAGGCAAAGGTAAAGGTAAGAAAAAGACTCCTGCTTCTCTAGCTCCAAAGAAAAAGAAGACTAAGAAGGATGCCAAACCAAAGGAAAAATGTTTCCACTGCGGTGAGGATGGACATTTGAAGAGGAACTGTAAAACTTACCTAGCCCTTAAGAAGGAGAAGGACAACGGCAAGGACAAACAAGATAATGACAATTTGTTATTCATTGAGGCTTGTCATATGGTTAATTCTATCGATTCTTGGATCGTAGATTCGGGAGCCACTAACCATGTTTGTAATACTTTGTACGGGTTCAAATAAACTAGGAAGTTCGCTAGTGAAGAGTTCACGCTGTGATTGGGAGATGGCTCAATAGTTGAAGCTCGTGCAATGGGAGATGTTATTTTAAATGTCGATGATTTTATGTTTTTAGAAATAAAGAATTGCTATTATCTTCCGGTGTCCAAACGGAATTTGATTTCTGTTTCCTGTTTGATGAGACAAGGTTATTCTGTTCATTTTGACAATAAAGTTTCTATTAGAAAGAATAAAAATCTTATTTGCACTAGTATTCATAGGAATAATCTTTTCTTTATTCATCCTAAAAGCATCTCATTGCACAATCTTGAAAATGATTCTGAACATGTAGAACCTAAACATAAGAAAGTGAAAGTGAGTACTAATGATGAAACTTATCTCTGACATTTAAGACTCAGTCATATTAACCTAAATAGAATTCAAAAGTTAGTCAATAATGGACCTCCAAGTTCGTTAGAAGTCAAACCATTACCAACTTGTGAATCCTGTCTGGAAGGTAAAATGACCAAAAGACCATTTACTGGAAAAGGTCTTAGAGTTCAAGAATGTCTTGAGTTAGTACACACTGATATCTGCAGGCCTATGAATATTCAAGCTAGAGGAGGTTTTGAATACTTCATTACGTTTACGGATGATTATTCTAGATTTAGTTATGTTTATCTAACGCAACGCAAATCGGATTCTTTTAAAAACTTCAGAGAATTCAAAGTGAAAATTGAAAAGCAATTAGGAAAGAACATAAAGACCCTTCGATCTGATCAAGGAGGTGAATACCTCTCTGGGGAATTCTCTGAATTTCTCACAAACAATGGGATCCTATCCTAACTCACAGCACCTGGAACGCCTCAACTGAATGGTGTTGCTGAAAGAAGAAATAGGACACTTTTGGATATGGTTAGGTCGATGCTCAGCTATTCACAATTACCCGTATCTTTTTGGGGTTATGCCTTAGAAACTGTTATGTACCTGCTGAATAGAGTTCCTTCTAAGTCAGTACCTAAGACTCCATTTGAACTATGGAAAGGACATAAACCTAGTTTGTGTCATATCCATATTTAGGGTAGTCCAGCATACGTGCTCAAAGGGAAAACGACTAAGTTAGAATCACGTTCTGAACAGTGTCTATTTGTAGGTTACCCAAAAGGAACAAGAAGGTATTATTTCTATAGTACTGAAGAAAAGAAAGTGTTTGTGAGTACAAGCACTACTTTCTTGGAAGAAAACTATATGAAAGATTTCAAGCCCAAAAGTAAGTTAGTTCTAGAAGAATTAACTAATGATGTTGTCAGCCTATTTGTAGAAGATAAGATAGAGAAAGCACTTAGAAAAGATAAATCACTTGAAACTCAACAAACATCGGATCCTCATCGTAGTGGGAGAGTTATGAGACAACTTGAAAGATACTTGGGAATAGGAGAGTCTTGTGACTAAGAATCTGATCCTTACACCTACAATGAGGCAATGGATGATGTTGATAAAGATCTCTGGCAAAAGGCAATGGAATCTGAAATAAAGTTCATGTACTCTAATAAAGTCTGGGAACTTGTAGATCCACCTGAAGGAATAAAACCCATCAGATGTAAATGGGTCTATAAGAGAAAGAGAGGAGTAGACGGGAAAGTGGAGACTTTCAAGGCAAGGTTAGTTGCAAACAGTTATACACAGAAGGAAGGTATCGATTATGAAGAAACCTTCTCTCCTATAGCTATGATCAAGTCTATTAGCATACTCTTATCCATCGCTGTATCTCTTGATTATGAGATATGGCAAATAGACGTCAAGACCGCATTCTTGAATGGCAATCTTGATGAATGTATCTATATGATACAACCAGAGGGATTCGTTAAAAAGGGTCAAGAAAGAAAATTTTGTGAACTTAGAGATCTATTTATGGACTCAAGCAAGCGTCTAGATCATGGAACATAAGATTTGATGAAGCAATTAAACGAAACGTAGATGAACCTTATGTCTATAAAAGAATTCAGGATAACAAAGTGATTTTTCTGGTACTTTATGTTGATGATATTCTAATCATTGGGAACGATGTTGGATTATTATCATCAGTAAAAGTCTGGTTAACACAACAATTTGATATGAAAGACTTAAAAGAAGCTCGCTATGTGCTAGGAATACAAATTCTACGAGACAGAAAGAACAGACGCATAGCATTATCACAACTTTCATATATAGACAAAATACTAGTTAGGTTTGCAATGCAGAATTCTAAGAAAGGTTTAACTCCCTTTCGTAAAGGAATTACTCTGTCTAATGAGAATTCTCCTAAGACAGAAAGAAGTGAAAGAACAGATGAGAAATATTCCTTATGCTTCGGCAGTGGAAAGTTTCATGTATGCCATGCTTTGCACAAGACCAGATATTTGTTATGCTGTTGGGATTATAAGTCATTATCAATTCAATCCAGGGCCTGAACATTGGGGTGCAGTCAAGCATATTCTAAAGTATCTTCAGAGAACTAGAAATCATATGCTTGTATATTCTGGAGAAGATCTAACACCTGTTGGATATACTGATTCAGATTTTCAATCTGATAAAGACTCTAGAAGATCAACCTCTGGTTCAATCTTTACCCTTGGTGGTGAAGCCATTATATGGAGGAGTATCAAGCAATCTTGTGTTGCGGATTCAACCATGGAGGCCGAATATGTGGCAGCTTCTGAAGCAGCTAAAGAGGCGGTCTGGCTTCGTAATTTCCTTATGGATCTCGAGGTAGTACCTGGAGCACAGCAACCTATGACACTTTACTGTGATAACAGTGGAGCAATTGCTAACTCCAGAGAACCCAGAAGCCATAAGAGGGGAAAACACATAGAGAGGAAATATCAGGTACTCAGAGAAATTGTTCGAAAAAGAGACGTGATAGTGAGTAAGATAGCGTCTGCAGATGACCTTGCTGATCCTTTTACCAAATCTTTGGCTACCAAAGTATTTGAGGACCACCTAGAAGGAATGGGACTACGTGATATGTCAAATCTGCTTTGAAGGCCAAGTGGGAAATTGTTGAAATAATGTCCTATAAAGCAGTTTATTATTTAGACATTATAAACAATATTTATTGGATTATTTATTACTATCTATTTGTTATTAATAAATTCCATGTTATGAATTTCTATTTTATTTATGTCCCATTGATATATATGTGATGTGTATGTGTGATATCCTGAATTCTAAAACGACACCCAATTTCTCACATAATTAAAGAGCCAATAATAATGTGACTACATAGCATTTTCAATTATATTATTGTCATTTCTCATACTATTTTAAGTTTTAATCTTAAACTATTATGATTATTAACTCTTGTTACATTTTAAAATAATTTGCAGTAAAATGCTCTGGAAATACTCTTTGGTACAAATTTGACATGTATTAAGTCAATTATTCAATTTTGATTAATGGACATTTTTTTAATAAAAATAATTTATAGAAATTAATGTTTAAGCCAATTATTTGTTTTTACTTTCATTCTTCTCAATATTTATGAATATGTTAATTACTAAATTACTGAATCTTATGAAAATCTCAGTTCTACATAATAAATATATTAAATATTGTTAGGATTTAGTCTGATTATTTGACAAATTATTGAGTAAATAAATGTGAGTAGATAAGTTGTTTAGTGTAATTTTATGAGTGATGAAACTTTAGATATTTTATTTAAATGCTAATTTAATCAGGTTATTTATCTTGTACACTTCTCTATCTCAAGATTTAATTTATCCCTCTTTACATATACGTATACTCACTATTTACTTTTATTTTATAATTCAATTGACATATGTCTATATTAAATTATTTATAAAAGAAACCAACTTGTTATATCGGCAAACCCTATGACCTGTATATAATCTTGATGAACGTCATTCATCTATTACTCTTTTCCTTTATCAATCCTTCGAATTTATAAGTATACATTGTTTTTATATATAAACCACATCTCCACCGATTTGACTTGGTGCTCAAGGGCATAGTCAAACTATCTTGTCTTGGATTTTAGTCATTGCTAAGGTAATCATCCTTTATGGTTATTGCTTTCAATTAAACTTTTTTTCCTTTTTGTGATTTGTGTACATCTAGTTCTTGGTTTTCGATTACAATTGGTATGTATATCTTTATACACTTATGAATGTTGCTGTAAAGTTATATGTGTTTGAGGTGTGAGTCTTATTTAATTGTTCAAAATAGTAAAAGCAAATTGAATGTAGTGGACTAAGTGCTAGTGATTTTAATTTATAGTTTTACATATATATATATATATGTATTAAATTGAACGTGATCCTCTTTCTAATTACTATTTTTGATAAATTCTTAAAATTGAAATTAATCTAGTATTTGTTTTTGACAACTTTCTATCTTTTTGCTATGTGTATTTCTGTAGACAAAATTAATTAAGTGCAGCTTTGTGATCGACTTGAGATTATGACTTGATTTCATAATATTTATTTTAGTTCAATTGGCTCATATATTTTCTATATAGGACCATATACTTATATGATTATATTGGAGTTAGCTTGTTTGTAGGTAGATTTTACTTCTCGTTTACAAAGAATCATATTGAAGTAATGATAGAATTGACTTTGGAGTTCTTTATTTTTTTTGTGTTACAATGGTAGTTGTTTTTGGAAAATTATTTTGTTCTGGGGAATTCTAGATTAATCGAAATATTTTGCTAAATATCCTAAAATGAGTCTTAGCCATGTTACTTATTATTGTTGCAAATTTATATGAAAGCAATGGTATGAGCTCTCCGTAAAGTATGTATTGATTGTTTTCGTTTATTTGAAAAATTTATACCGTAAAAGTTGCTAGTTATATATATATATTAGTATGTGCATTAGGCTTTAGACATGTGACCAAATAAGTTGGTAACTGGAAATATGATAGGATCATGTCAGTTGTACCTTGAGCGAAGAGCATTTCACAAGAAAATACGTAAAAGCTCGGAATCGATGTAAGTAACGTCACACCTGCAATGTAAGAAATTTTCTGTTTCTGTGAATCTGTGAAATCTGTGAATGTGGAATTTGTGCATATGTGTACATACGTATTTGTCATTACCCTTTGCATGAGACACGAACATGTTGTGTATTTGTATTGTCTGACGAGTATTGGTGAATAGGGTGTAGCGGGCCAGCACCCAAATATGTGATATGGTTCCTTCGGGGACACTCTGGTTCCTTTAGGAACACTTTGGTCCTTTCGGGGACACTATGGTTCTCTCGAGAACACTCTAACGGCAGTATGGGGTGGACCTCTGCTGTACACAGAAGGGATTCTCTGGGGCTCGAGACCTCCATATAGCTCATGATACGTTATACGTTCTCTGAGTGGCTCAGTATGCAATTCACAGTCTTGTTAGGCAATACAATATATACAGGGATCCCAATCATACGATTATCTATTCTATGTCATGTGCACTCTATATTTGCATATGTCACTTACTACGTTTTATACTCATAAATATTCTTACATTGTAGAGGGTACTGATGATAGGTGAGTTTGGAGGAGGAGTGCCTACTTTCTGACCGCGGCTTGTGTATATGAGTATTTTGACGCTATGGTCTCCTGACAGAGGATTTTGTACTTGTTTTGAGTGTGTGTATATTATGTATATTTTATGAAAGGCCCACTTTGCCAGGTGTATATATGTATGCATTGAAGTATGTAAAATTACGAGTGGAATTTCCCTTTTCTTCCAGAAAATTTAAAAAGTTTTAATTTTCCCCGACTTTATCAGTTTTAAGCCGAGTAGCATCCCCCGATCTCACCAAAATATTTTTACGAATATCTCTTACGTACATGTGTGGGATCGGGAGCCGTTACAGTATGTTCATTTTATGCAAACATCTAAAAGATTCCAAGACATGAAATGAGTAATAAAGAATTATTCGTATGATGA
>JXTC01000258.1:339478-355671 GCA_002914845.1 Trema orientale
CAAGCCCAATAAGCCCATTAGGGTTTACTAATCTCTCTATAGTTAAGAGAAAAGTTCTCTAACTATATAGAATATGAACTACACGTGAAACACCCCTTGTGAAGAGAGTGTTACACGAAAAAGCCTAGAGAGAGAGAGCAGAGAAAATCGGCCACCACTAGGGATTTACTGTCCTTAATGGCCATCCCGGAGAAATCGGTTCGAGGAGATTGTTTTCTTGTTCTTCTGCGGATCTCTTTGTTGGGAATCAAGAAGGTGACCATCAACTGGTTCAATCAAACGGCTTTCAAGAATAGACAGGAAGACGAGAAGGTTGTGGAGTGAATCCGGGTATTGTTCTTGTCTAGGTCAAGAGTTAATTTACGTTAGATCACGATCCGAAATGTTTTCTAAAAAGAAAAATTTTAAACGACTAATTCCGCTGCGTTTCTTGCTTTTAGAAAACTATGGTATTCTTGAAAATGATTTTATGAAAATATTTTCCGAAAATTTATTCCAGTTTACACCAGCAACTTGTTCTATCCAGTTAGAGAACTATTCTCTTAACTATAGAGAGATTAGTAAACCCTAATGGTCTTATTAGGCTTATTGGACTCAACTGATTATCAAATAACTATTGGACTTTAATTTGAGCTAAATAGGGGACCAGATGGAATAAAGCCCAAGCTCCAATGGACCATATATCTCTTATTATAATTAACTCTTAATTATGATTGGGCCTTATCCATTAATATTGGGGCACACCACTATAGGCCCATTATTGAACTCTTGGACTAAATGTCATTAGCATATACTATACCTACAGATATACCCCCAATGCGATGCCGTACTAGTAGGGTGAAATTACCGTATTACCCCTCTAGTACATATTTACTTTTGAGTTACCATTTGTTATCTGAAGGATAATAGTTGACTACAGTGTTTGTATCTGCTCATACTAACACAGTCAAATTCACGTAGTGAATACTGGGGCCCTGGTTTATATTATCCAAGTAGTTGAAAAAACTCAAACTGACATCATATGCATGGTGTCCATCATGAAAAAAAAAAATGTTCTACACATTTTATATACCTTATCTTCCAAGATACCGAAGTTCGAACCACAAATCGGAACTAGTCCTTTAGTAACTCAAAAAGACAAAACACATGAAAGTAAGTTCGTTAATCACTGGGATTAAGGTCTTCTACAATAGTATTAGATTAGTGAAATTAGAAATTTGAGTTACGGCACTTAACCTCAAATTCTAATTCACTAGGTCCTATTCGATGCTGTTATAACTTTCTTATAACGCACTAGTGTTTCTATCCGAAGACTCACTTCGATAATTAGAGACTTCATTAATTAAATAGACAACACTACATTCTATGGCATAGTAAAGTATTCTATCTTCAATATGCAGAATGCGAACAATTTAATTTAGACATAATGAAATAAAGAATATAATGTCTCCCACATATAAACTCATCATACGAATAATTCTTTATTACTCATTTCATGTCTTGGAATCTTTTAGATGTTTGCATAAGATATACATACACATCACATGTATATCAATGGGACATAAATGAAATAGAAATTCATAACATGGAATTTATTAATAACAAATAGATACTAAATAATCCAATAAATATTATTTATAATGTCTCAATAATAAACTGCTTTATTGGACATTATTCCAACAACTATTACCCATATTGCATCCTGACATGATACCGTCTTTGGTAACCCAACTACAAAATCCATGGCTATCTCCTCCCATTTCCACTCAGGTAACTGGAGTGGTTGCTGCTCACCTGCTGGTCTCTTGTGCTCAGCCTTAATCTGCTGACATGTTAAGCAACGTTCCACAAACTGGAAAATATCATTTTTCATTCCTGCCCATCAGTAAAGAATCTTCAAATCATTGTACATTTTAGTAGTACCTAGATGGATTGAATATGGAGTATTGTATGCTTCTACTAGACTTTCTTGATATTTCTATCATCTGGTACACATAGTCTACCCTAAAATCTAACTTCAGTAGATATGCTGAAATTTGACTTTTTTCCTAACTCTACTATCTCTTTGTATCCTATTAATTCAGGATCTTCTTTTTGGCCTTGCTTAATTTTTTCTAATAAAGTAGGCTGTAATGTCATAACAGATAATTTTTCAGTAATTAGCTCGATGCTAGATCTGTGTAAATTCTCTTGTAAAGGTTTCTCCAACCTATGTAAAGTTGTCAGACTACCAGATGATTTCCTACTGAGTGCATCTACCATAACATTGGCTTTTCCTGGATGATAATTAATGTCACAGTTATAATCTTTTACTAATTCTAGCAAACGTCGTTGTCTCATATTCAATTCCTTCTGAGTAAACAGATACTTCAAACTTTTATGATAGTAAAGATTTCACAATGTACCCTGTACAGATAATGCTACCAGATCTTTAATGCAAATACTACTGCTGCTTGTTCTAAATCTTGATTAGGATAGTTATGCTCATAATCCTTTAACTATCTTAAAGCATAGGCAATAACTTTCCTATTTTGCATGAGGACACACCCCAAGCCTTGTTTTGAAGCATCACTATAAATAACAAGCCCCTCTGTACCTAAAGGTATAGTCAGGACTGGTGCTAAAATTAATCTCTGTTTCAATTCTTGAAAACTTTTTTCACACTCATCAGTCCATATAAACTTGTTACTCTTCTTAGTTTACTGTGTAAGTAGAAAATCCCTCAGCAAACCTTCTGTAATAACCAGCCAAACTCAGAATACTTCTAAATTCTGTAATATTGGTAGGTCTAGACCAATTATTAACTGCCTCAACTTTGGTCGGGTCAACAGAAATCCCATCCTGAGAAACAATGTGACCAAGGAACGACACTTTTTCTAACCAAAATTCACATTTTTTAAATTTAGCATATAACTGTTTCTCTTTCAGTATTTGTAGAGTGATTCTCAAATGTTCCCTATACTCTTCTCTGGATCGTGAGTACACCAAAATATCATCAATGAACATAATAATAAACTTATCTAGGAATTATTTAAATATCTTGTTCATTCGGTCCATAAATGCTGCTGGAGCATTGGTCAGACCAAATGGCATCACTAAAAACTCATAATAGCCATACTGAGTTCTAAAGGCAGCCTTTGGAATGTCTTCCTCTCTGATTCTTAACTGATAGTAACCAGACCTTAAATCAATCTTCGAAAACACAGAAGTAACCTGTAGTTGATCAAATAAGTCATCGATGCAAGGTAGGAGATACTTATTTTTAATAGTCACTTTGTTAATCTCTCTATAGTCAATACATAATCGCATAGTGCCATCTTTCTTTTTCACAAACAAAACTGGCGCACCCTAGGACGTACAAATCCTTTGTCTAGCAATTTCTGTGACTGACTCTTTAGCTCTTTTAATTCTACTGGGGCCATCCTATAGGGTGTCTTAGAAATAGGTGCAGTACCTAGTACCAAATCAATAGCAAAATCAATCTCTCTTATAGGTGACAAATCTGGTAATTCCTCTCGAAACACTTCCAGAAAATCCTGCACAATTGGCATATCTTCTAGGCTCAACTTTTGCTCAATAGATGTATCAAAAATACTAGCCAAATATCCTGTACCACCTTTTTCTAATAATTTTTAAGCTTTCAAAGCCGAAATCAAAGAAAACTTAGTTTTATACTAAGTACCTATAAGTACGAACTGGTCAGAATTAGGAGGATGAAATGTCACCATTTTCTTCTTACAGTCAGTCTTAGCATAATACTTTGATAGTCAATCCATATCCAAAATGATTTCATAGTCATCCATATCAAGCACAATTAAGTCTGCATATAACTCTCTATCATCCACTATAATAGAACAAGCTCTCAAAATTTTGTCTGAATATATAATCTCTCCAGAAGGAAGTGCTGTGCCAAATGGAGTACTCATTTGATCTGTAGGACGACCCAATCTCCTCATAAATGTTAATGATGTATGTGAATGTGTGGATCCTGAATCTATTAATGCATGAGTTACAATGCCAGAAATTAATATCTCAACTATGATAACAGATGGGTCTACCTCAGTCTCAAGTCCAGTATTTATCTCAGTCATGGCATATAGCCTACTGCCAGGTTTCTTCTGATCATTTACCTCTTCAGGGTAATCCTTAATGAAACGACCACTTTTACCGTATTTGAAGCATAACCTTGCAGCTCTACGACATTCCCCAATATGATTCTTACCACAGAGTTTACATTATTGTAACCCAATAGTAGTGGTCCCTTGGTCAATCCTGAGACATTTACCTTGATCAGGTTGGGGCAGTTGAGCTGGAACTCCCTTCCTTTTCATATCCTGAGGACGTTAAAACTGAGTCTGTCCTCTAACTACTTGAAAACTAGGTCTAAGAACTCTTTGTATCCCTTTAGCTTGTCTTTTTCTCCTAATCTTCATCCAGAACATCTTTCTCTGCCTACTTGGTATCTAATGCCCTGTCTGCAATCTGAGCAAATGGTACATCTCAAATTCTACCAGATTTTAAATCCCTAACAATAGTCTTCTTTAGGCCCTGCATAAACTGATCTACTTTTAGCTCATTAGTGGCAACCATATGAGGTGCATATTGCGATAACTCATCAAACTTACGAATGTATTCTGCAATAGACATCTCTTCCTGCTTCAGATTGGCAAACTCAACCCTTCTGCTGGCTTTCATGGCATCGGTAAAGTAATTTCCATAGAACAACTCTCTAAACCTCTCCCAGGTCATAGTAGTAATATCATGAATAGTGCTCATAGTGTCCCACCAATAATCAGCATGATGTCTCAGTATAAAACTAGCACAAGGAACCTTATCTGCATCAGAAACCTTGGCGTAAGCCAGCATACACTCAGTGAACCTAATCCACTACTCCGCCTGTATCGGATCAACCCCGCCATCAAAAGTTAGAGGCTGGAGTTTCCTGAATCTCTCTCCCATACTCTCACTAGTATCTTATCTTTGCTGAGGTACCGGTGGTGCAGGGATATGGTGCAGGGATAGGTTGATTTTCTTGTCTCATACGCTGCTCTAATATATTATGTATCAGAGAAGCCAGTTGCTCAACTTGACTACCACCATGTGAAGAAGATGCACCCCTATCAATATTATCTTGCTCCCGAGTAGTCACCATACTGATATCCTAACACCCAGAATCCATTGCTCCAATTATAGCTAAAAATAATCATCACCAGAATATGAATGCAGTCAAAAAAAAACAAATTATAACAGATATCAAAATGTATATCAAATACTTACAGAGAAGTGAGGCTTCCTTTCCTTCTCGACGTGTATATATAAGCGGTCTTCAGAATCATTTTAAAATATAAGCTCTGATACCAGCTGTGACATCTCCCGATTTCCACACACGTACATAAAGATATTTCTAAAAGTATTTAATGAAATCGGGAGACGCTACTCGACTTAGAATTGATAAAATAGTGGAAAATTAAAAACTTTTAATCTTTCTGGAAGAAAAAGGGAAACTCCATTCATAATTATACATACTCCAATACATACATATATACACCCTCGCAAAGTGGGCCTCTAATAAAATATACATAATACACACATACACACAAAACAAGTACAAAATCACCTGTCAGGAAACTACAGTATTAAAAATGCTCATATACACAAGCCGAGGTCAGAAAGTCAGCACTCCTCCTCTAACTCACATAGTATCAATACCCTCTGCAATATAAGAATGTTTGTGAGTATAAAACTCAGTAAGTAACATATGCAGATGTAGAGTGCACATGGCAGGTAACAGATAATCATATGATTGGGATCCCTGTGTATATTGTATTGCCTGGTAAGATCGTGAATTGCATACTGAGCCACTCAGATAACTAATAACTAATAACTAATCATAAGCCGTCATATGGAGGTCTCGAGTTCAAAATATATCTCAAACCCCTCTGTGTACTGCAGAGGTCCTCTCCATACCGCTATCAGCATGTTCCCGAAGGAACTAAATAATATCTTCGAAAGAACCTAATAATGTCCCGGATGGAACCAGATAATGTCCCCGAAGGAACTAGATATTTAGGCACTGGCCCGCCATACCCTATTCATCAATACTCATCAAGCAATATAAATACACCACATGTTCATGTCTCATGTATGTCAGAATAACAGATTTAGATATTTATGCTTCAGGTATAATAGAACAACAGATACAAATTTTTCATATAATTCAAGAACTACACAGGTTTACAAAAACAATTAATTCTTACATTACAGGTTGAATATTACTTACCTCGATTGAGAGCTTTTACGTATTTTCCTCTAGAATGCTCTTTGCTCAAGATACAGTTAATGTATTCCTATTTTTTTTTTAGCAATGACAAATTAAATTAAATTCTACCCATGAAATACTACACGAATTAATGTGTTAGGTTTTGTCTACAAAATATACATATATATTTACCTGACCTGTTATATATTCCCAAGTAAATAAAATTAAACCACCAAGCAATTAGCATTAAATGCAGACTTTCTAAGCTTAAGTTCACGTTTAATTACTCATTTAATCCAAATATATCTTATAGGAATTCATAAAAGAAATTATCATCAATTTACATCACTTCCACAATGACTAAATTCCAAGATCAATAATCCATTTATATAGTAAAACAAACAAAACAAAGATAAGTATTAAGCTTTTCACTTGCTCATACATTTACAGAACATATAAATGCTCACTAATTTAGAAATGAAAAACTTAAAGTGTTAATAAATGCTTCTTTATACATGTATACTTTGCAGGCACTAACAAAATAATAGTTGGAAAAGTGATAAAACATAATCGAGCATAATATTCAACGAGTATCAAATCATGTAAACTCTATATATAAAAAGAATATCATTCTTAATATAATCTGAACCGAATAAAAGAATTACTAATGTACACCAACTTATTCCTAAAAATTAGACATGAGACAATTCTAAATGGACATCACGGCTTTTAGGCTAATACACATGGAAATAAAAAGAAGATGTCATTATCTTGATATTAACAAAATGGATATGAGTTTTGACCAAATATAGTAAAGAAAACCATATAGGTACAAATAGAATTGGAGATATATATACAAGCTCATGTAATAAACTTGATATTGCATGCAAATCCAAGGATTTGTCTCAAATATAAATGATCAAACGGTAATAATTATTTAATATATGTCAAGATTTCATTATCATAATCTTATCATATAAGTAGACAAAATATCTTATCATATAAATAGACAAAACAAGGTTTTCATTAAAATAATCTAGGATATGCCAAAAAGATAATAAATCTAAAGAACTATAATAATCGGACGAAGCTTACCTTCTAAAAGGTTAAAACTATATTGTAGTTGGGGTTCGCACTTAATCTACCAGAACAGTTTAGTAACAAGCAGATTTTAAACATTCGTATATACTAAAGTGTATAGAAAGCGGAAAGAAAATAGATAAGTACATAGGACTTAAGAGTTTCTACCGACTAGAGTCGGTTCTCGACCAAACCGCCTTTCTTTTCCTTTCTTTTTTTTTTTGGACATAAACCAATTATAAGATAACTTAAGAACAATGTAAGCCAAATAAGTTTTGGGTTAAAGAAAAAAAATTATTAAATAAATACTTCAAAGAAATATAAAAATCTATATAAAATCACAAAAGTTAGTTTCTAGCTTGCACACGTACTCTATAATAAAAAACAATTAATCACTTGGAAGTAAAAGTGAAAAAAAAATATAAGTGGTAAAATACAAATCTTATGATGAACTTAATATAGTTTATAAATACATAACTTGTACCATAGAGCAAATCTTGAGCATTTCACTGTAAAATCACTTATTAAATCAAAATCGTAGAAGTAGCCAATATACTTACTCAAAATTTTATGCACATAAATGTATTAATATCGAAAATATTATACAATCATGCTATTATTGGCTATTTTAACTAGGTGAGGAGTTGGATAACATATAAAGTTTCAGGGTATCACAGTACTAGATCAGAGTAGCAGACCAGATGTCAGATACATATGATACTATTCCTTTGATCACACAAGATCAAAAACATCTTGGGACAAACCTATTTGCCTACAGCTAGAACCTGGTATTAAACAATCACCGAGTCAAAAATTCTACCAACATTTCCTTTTTCTCAGAAATATACTCACATTGAGTTTAGAGAGAGGAACAAGCACCCTTGCATTATAACACATAAGGTAAATGTGTTTAAAGATAAAAAATGACGAAATAGAGTTCAATGACTTAAGGTCATTTATCGCTCCTCATAGCGAGCGAGAGACAACATTGAACACAAAGCATTCTAGTTATGGACAAGACTAGAATCACCTAGAAGGAAAATATCTCTGATAAGAAGGAGAAATTAGTAAAGCAAACATTAAACCGCAAAATCATCAATATAATTTTTAGAACATCGTAATTTAAGTATCCATAACACAAGTAAAATTGAAAAATTCTTGAAGTCTTTTTTTTTCCCCTTAACATAGAACCATAAAGAAACAACTTTTAAATCATTGATAATTTAAAAAGGTTTTCCAATTCCTTAGTACAGGGAAGAACGATATAAGAATAACCATAAGTCCAGTTTGAGAATAAAACTGGAAATAATTTCATAGTGCCCCAGAAATAAGGATTCAACAGAATAAGCCGTCTCTGCAGCAACATCTGTCTCCTATTTAACCTCATTTCAGTTTAAATCAAAACAGTATGGAATTATATTTCAAAACAAGGAACACATAAATCAAGGGCATAGGAATACTATACTAGTTCACAATATGGTTCCACCTTGGCCAGAGGTAAACCAAACTTGAACATCTAGTATCCCTTTAAAAGTATAATAGTAGAGTTCAAGAACTCTCAAAGTGAATACTAGACGTAATCATCTCAAATTTCACTAATTATCATATAATGATGCTGGTACATGAGTCAATTTAAATAGTGCTTTTTGGCTCAACTTAATACCAACATACTTAATCCATAACATGTAATAAGAATTTTTAATAATTTCGAATAGTCAATACAAAACTAAGTTCAATGTGACACTCATTTATTAACATCAAGAAGAAGATAATGAAAATCTTCTCCTCTCTAGATCAACAAAAGGGGGATTCAACCATAAAATGTACTACAAAACCGTAGTAAGTAAAATAAAAATAAAATTTAAACCACCACAGTCAATTTCATTTCAAAATTACTAATGAATTATTTTTGCCTTAACACAAATCATAACTAAACACAATAGAAAATTTCATAGGATTGAAAAATCCTTTCCCATGGTAATCAAACAAGGTTATTTACGAAACTTGAATTTTCACATTTTTTTTTAACCTCTTTCAAAAAGAAAATATTTTTAAGAAGAGTAAAGAATAATACATTTTAGAAAATACCAGATTGAGAAAAATTAAACACTTTGTTAAAATAAACATTAATCCTCGTTTCGCTTATTAAGGTAAACATTAAAAGTTCATGAAGAATTATGCTAGGTATAACCAATCAAATGCATAATCTCTATAAGTTAGAAAACTAAAACAAATTTCCCAATGGAAATATTACACATCATTATGTACCACTCAAAGCTAAACACCAAATCAAGACATATTAATCCATAGGCTTTTCCCATTTGTAAATCCAAATGTCATCCTTCTCCTAAGTAGACAGACATAAAGAATCCCAAATACTTTGGAGATCAATCAAACGAATCCAAATAATGCTCCAAATAAAGCAATCACCTTAGGTTTTCATTCTCTAAGTAATTTATAATATGTGAAATTACCAATCTGATATTTCTTTAAAATTCATAAAGTTCGAATGTATATATGAAGATTTTATTCACACCAAATTTTCATTCCTCGGTAATTTATAATTAGTAAATCACTTATATAAATATCCAAACATATGCATAAAATCGAAGGGTGTATCTCATAACCATTTTCAAGCAAGACCAAAAACTTTCTAATCCAAATTTGTTGTAAAAAAAGTTTCTATACAAATCTTTTCTTTATCAATTCAAACCCAATTTCCAAGTTAATTTATAAATTAATACACCGAGGTTTTTTTTTTTAGTACTATATAGGAGTTTGAAAATTATTGACATGAATAATTATTTAGTTTTAGAATTATAAACATACTTAAAAATTATAATTTTTGAAAATATCCAGCTCCATTATATTTGTCCAAACCAACACAACTACGTTGTATAATATTTGAAATCGCATAGTACTAGACTAGATTCAATTTAACTGACAGAACCAAATTAGACTAGGAATAAGTATTGAAAACTTTAAGCTTGAAATGATGGTTTAATTTAGATTAGCACAATTCTAGAAAAGTATGAGGTATTTCCATTCAATAATATAGTTCAAAACGTTCATGGTCCTTTTGAAAACAAACATACATTATTGACCATTTACAAAAGTCTACGTAGTTCTAAACAAGAGTTATTAAATTGGAGTTTTCAAAAGTCACCAAAACCTTTACAATTCAATTATCAATAGTCACCCCTAGATCATGAAGCCGATTCTTACAAAACTAGAAAATACATGACTAAATCATATCAAATTCTCATATTACAAGTCTGACCATTAAATCCTTGTAAATTATCATAAAGGTTTACTTTGAAAAAGGAAAGATAAGCGGATATACAAACAAAACATTAAATAGGCAGACGATGCTACAAACTAACAATCTACAAGACAATACAGTCACAATCTAATAACATAAACAAGGTCAAACCATAATTCAAGAAACTTAATCAAACAATGCTGAACAATATGCAATCTCCATCTTGAAACCTATCAGATCTATATAATTCAACACCCGAATGAACATGAGGATACAAAATTAAAGACAACTCGAACCGTGGAATTTTACTAAGGAGCATATTGTGCTAGTCTCGTGTCAAGTTTGATACCCCAGATACAAGCATTCCTTTGAAGTTACACTTCTAATTGACATCTATTCTAAAAGGAACATCGATAATTTATTTAGCCATATTCTATTCCAAGTGATGTATGAAGGTTTTTGTAAAATAACATTTTCCAAAACCTTTTCTTTAAACACAAAAATGATAAGAAGCAAGATCCTAGACGGATCTAAAACCGTACTCTGATACTATTAAATCTATCATGACTCGGATCCCGAATTAGCTGAGAATTTTACAAATAGGAGTTTTCATAAATTATTTTACAAAAATTATTAAGCAAAATTATAAAATTCAAAACATTCATAAATGACAATAGTTTTCAAGGAAACGATAGTTTTACAAAATTCATATTTATACAATATTTAATCATAATTAAAACTCCCTCATACATCCACTTGTATATATTATTAATCAATGGCTAGATAAATAAAGAGGAGACTTGGATAATACCAACAAGCAAAATGATACGAACCAAGAAGAATTGCTATGACACAAACATTAACCAAATAATTATCTAATGCTGCAACTAAACCTGAAGAGGGAGAAAGTAAGGGGGGTGAGCACGTGAATGCTAAGTAGAAGTTCGATTATAAGTTTTTAGTAATAAAAGATATACTCATTTCGAATTCCTGCATAGTTAGTAAACTATTCCAAAACTTTTATTTTCAAAATCCAATTATTAAACCATTTTCCAAAGGTTCACAAAATTCCAAACCTTTGTCAAACGCGTTTCAAAAATAAGTACATACCAATTGAAGTTATTCACAAGTATATTGAATACTATCTAATTCTGTAATGTCTATGTTTTTGACATACATGAGTTCTAGCCATCTAATTGATGACTGTGAGTTTTCTTTTCTTTTTCTTTTTTTATTTCAGTGTTCTTTTGGAACACCGTGAGTCTTTCTTTTCTTTTTATTTTTTTCTTTTATTTTCCAGTGTTCTTTTGAAATATGTGATTCTAATTTTCTATTAGAACACTGTGATTCCGCTAGGCGCATGAGATGAATATGCAATGAAATGTTATATGAATGACATGAATGGGGTGATGTACTATTTTCCATAAAATCATAAATGACCATGCAATAGGCTTTAATCAAACCATATTCAGTTCTAAAAACCAATTTCCCAAACTCATCAATTTTTTCAAAATAGTTCGTTCGTATACATAGTTTCACAAACTATTTTACAAAATTCCATATTTGATCACATAAATAAATTTATAATAAAAACTACTATAAAGTCAAGTAATAAATCCCTACCTCTATCGAGTAATAATAACTTGTTACCAATACTCGTGGTAATTCCCGTGTGTCATTTGGAAATCTGATGGGCGAATTAGAATTCAAATTCGCTTGCTTGGGGAAGGCACTTTTCTAATTGAGCCTCTCAATTGGCAAAACAGATGTCACCACTGAATTCTGAATATCCAAAATAGCTGCGTTAGACTTATAATTTAATTAATTTAGGTTTCAGGCCCGTCACGTGGCACGCAAAATGAGACTATTCACAAGCCTCGTTCCTCGAAATTCGTGCCACCTCGAAACATATCGATATTATATATCAAAGTTCGTCTCTCGACCTCACTGAATCCAAATTGGATGTCGAAATTTTGTTTCAAGGTCCCGAGCCTAACTTTAGGGAAATACTTAGAAAAATACCATTTGTCTCTTCACAGCCCGAGGCCCATTCTCAATATCAACAAACTTTCGGCCAGATGCTTGAAAGCAGTTAGACGAGCTTCGAGCACTCGTGCTTCGGACTGTTCCTGCGGCACGGGTATCGTCCTCTTCAAATTAGCCCAGTCAGGATGACGAGGATGAGCATTTGGATGATGATTAGCTTTATTTTTACTATTATATTTTATGTTTTTTGAACTAGTTACTACTATATTTAATTTTTGAATGACATTTAATATTTATTAACATGTTAATCAGTGTTATTAAAACCTTTTTACTATTTTTAATATTGTTTGTATTTAATTTAATTTAATTTGTATCTTAAAGATTATAATCCCAAATAATTTGATTAATTAATCTTTTAAGTTAACAAAAAACAAACATTAATTATTTAATTTCTTTAAAAAAAAACTAGAAACCTCTATTGCGATGACAATGTCGAGGCAATAAGCCAGCACTTGTCGTCGCAATAGCAAACTCTAATGCCATGATAAATATCGTCCCAATAGCAAACTTTACTGCCACGACAAATGTCATCGCAATAGCCATTTTCAAATGTTTTTTTTTTTTAAATTGCAACATATGTCATCCCTTGCCGCGATAAATGTCGTTGCAATAGCCATTTTCAAATTTTTTTTTTTAAAAAAATTGCAACATATGTCATTGCAATAAGTGACATTGTATTGCAATGACACGACAAAGTCGTTGCGATAGAGTTCTATAGCGACGAGGCTATGACCACGAGCTTCGCAGTAATAGTGTAAGAACCATCATATGGCGCAGTGGAAGATGATGTATGTGACAATTAAAATTTTATACAAAAGAGAGCTTAGGAATAATATAGCTTTATTGTTTTAATACATAGAATAGAAAACATGTTTTAGAGAAAAGTAAGCACACTCTAACCTTTCTGTTTTAGAATTTCTTTAGTTGATGATGAGGTTGTACTCTACCACAGCTATGAGACCACGATCTTCCTTACCAAGCCTCCAGACCAAAGAACTAGAGAGTGGACTCCTGATAATCACAATCTTATTATTTTCACACACTTTTAGAGTTCTTGCTACAGGTCTCAACACATGAGATAGTAAGAAGATATAGAAGAGAGAGGAAAGACACGTTAAATATTTTTTTTAAAGAAAAGAGAGCAACCCCAATTTTTTACGTTCCAGACCTATGTCTTTCAAAAAAATTGGTCTGTCTCTTTTATTTTTAACGTGTAAACTAAAAATTAGATTGTATAATTTTCTCAAACTCTTTACACGTCTAATGTTATTTTCCAAATTGATAATTCGGCTAATTAATATAATATTAATGCCATATCATCTTAAATAGAAAAAACAAATTTAATCCTATTAAAGACATTATCAAAACATATAACAAATAAGAGACAGAAGGAAACCAAAAAAAATAATCACACTTCAAGCACATTAGAATACGGCTAGGATTAGATTTAGGTTTCCTATTTTTTCTCAACCCTTTAACGTGTAAAAGAATTTTTCAATTAAGTTTTAAACAATTTAAAACCATGTGATAGACAACAAATTTCACAAATAGGAAAATAAAATCCCTTGATTTTAGGATAGCTTTTACACGCATAAGGAAGAGATTTTAACGTATAAAAAAAAAATTTCCTATTAAGGTGAAATACCTCTCTTAATTCCTCTTTAGATTTATCTATTTAATTATATAATTAATTCCATATATTTTTAATTTGGAAAGAAAAACAAAATACCCTTATCAATTAGAGTATACACGCATAAGAGGAAAAAAAATCTAATTTTTATCTCATAAATAACGTGTATTACTCTTCTTGACAAGCTAATACATTAAAGAAAAAATTTCCAATTTTGTTTTATCCAAATATTCAAATAATCAAATTATAAAATAATAGAATTAATTTATTTGGTCAATGATAATTTTCTAAATAGAAAATAACAAAAATAATCATATTACTTTTCTTATGTTTATACGTGTAACATAAAAAAAAAAACTTTATTTTACACGCTTAATATTTGTTACTTTTTAAATAATCCTATTATTTAAAAATAACAAAAAATAAAATTGATTAAAAATAATAATAACATCTATTATTTTTTATAATGTGACACAATACTTATCAGGTTTCGAAAATACCACTTTTTATAAATTATTTGTAAAAATCATCATCTTCTGAAAGTATTTAGAAAAATATCACTTTTATAATTTTTAATCCACCAGCTTATAGCCCAAACGACCCAACACTGGTTAAGCTTTTAAAAATACCATTTATTTTTGAATCTGATTACGAATATATCAATTTTCTAGATTTATTTTTAAAAATACCATATTTTCTAAACTCAGCCCAAGGCCCATCATTAACCATATCAGACTTTTGGCTCAACACTGCGTCAGATTTCAAAAGCAGCATTTTTCTAAATCTGACTTACAAAAATACCAATAATTCTTTTCAAAATTTCTTACAATTGGGATATCCATCCCACACAATTAAATCATCCCTTATTATATCTCTAATCATCCAATCATCATCTCAAATTTCACAAACATATCATATACTTTGTAAGAATATTTATATAAGTGCCAAAATTTAAATTTCAAATATATTCTAGGCAAGCAGCTATCAAGTAGGCAAACAAATTACCACAAGTAAATGACTTACAAGGATAAACAATCATGATTCAATAATTGAGTGGTCACTCAAATGATTAGTAATTAACCTTGACCCCTTGTCGACTAAATTGTTTTTTGGGTCCATATTTTAACTTTTAGGCTATCTTGGTGTTGTCGAAGTGTTTCATAGGTTCCGCATTATTATGTCTGCCTATAAATCCTTCTGTTTTCTTTTGTAATTGAAATTGTCTGCCTGTAGGATATTGGCCTATTTTAGGTCTGGGGTATCAGTTCTTATGGTGTGTCCAGACTTGGTTTAGAGGATTTTTGGAGTATATTGGGCTGATTTTGCATATATTTACGAGGTGTGTTAATATGATGTTTGAAGAAGTTTGATATTGCAGCAGCTTTATTCTGTCTTGGATTTGTTATTTTGTGCACATTTCTTTCAAGATCTTCTTTGAGGCTTTTCCTATTCTTTCTTTCTAGGTGGTCAACGTCCAAGGCTTCAGTATGTTTTTCTAGAGATCAATATAACTAGCTTTTGACGTTGGAGGGGGATCTCTGGCGCTACTTTCATTGACTTGTTTCTTCCTTGCCTCTGCTATTTTTGAGAATTCTTCTACTGTGGCTTAGCATTTGTACATTGTTCATTAAATTTAGGTTGTTAGTCTTTCAATTTGGTTGAATGTCTCAACTTCATCCTTCTTTTCGAATTAAAGCAAGCATTTGGAGGGGAGTTGAGTTGGCCTAGTATTTCTTTTGATATTACTTCATCTTTTGTTGTACTTCTGTAGGGGCTTTGTTTGGATTGTTCTGTTTCATTTTATGGTGTCTAGCCTTGGGACATTTTGGGAAATTTCAGGTTTCTTGTGTTTGCCCAAGTTTATTGGAATAACCTGTTAAAGATCTGGACTCATCTAGTCTTCAAGCTGCATTTAC
>JXTC01000258.1:355791-368659 GCA_002914845.1 Trema orientale
TTTTCCTTGAGGGTGGTACTATCTAAAGCAGCAGCCTTTGAATTTATGGAGTATACTGACTGTGATTTTGCAGCTGCTTCTATGGTGATTTGATGACCGTAATTCAAAAGAATTAATGTTAAGAAATATAATCTTAAAATCAAACTTAATCTAAATAAAACTAAAATCTAAAAAAATACAATTGAAATGAATATATCTATAAATAATAATCAAATTAAAGTTGATATACCTTCTAACTACTAGAAACTTATTGCAGGACCTTCAATCGTCAATGGCATTCCTTTGATCTTCATTGAGATCGGAGGATCTTTGATTTTCGTCGAGATTCAACATGCCTTTGGTCTTTATTGAAATTTGGTGAGCATTCGATCTTTGTCGAGATCGACAAACCTTCGATTATCGTCAAGATCTAGCAGGAGTTATGGAGACAATGCCCTCATTCATGGCTGTGATCTGCATTGTGAAGGAGAAAATGATAGAATGTATGAGAAAAAAAGGGAAAATGGCGATGAAGATGGAATCTGAGCATTGAGGGATATCATTGGTACTGAATTTCCAATGGGCCTTTTGTTGGACATATATCTATAAGATTTGGGCCGTGATCACAAACTAAAATGATGCCTGAAATTTGGTTATATATCAACTCAACCCTATGTTTAATTCAAGAATCCAAAAGAATATAGAAACTGTTATGTATTCTAATCTCCTAGTCCAACTTAGATATTCTTGGGGGTTGTTTCAGCTTTGGCTTATTTCAAATTGGTGTTTAGCTTAGAATTTGAATTTGAGGTAGGGCGCAAGTACATTTGAGATTTAGTGTTTATATAAGACAAACTTATGCTATGAAAGCTCATTTGATAAATTCAACAGAGTGATGAGTCTTTGAAGGAGGAGAATAATAGTCCACGTATGAAAAGGTGAATCCATATTCCTTCTTTTGATCACGTTCGGGTTTTAATCGACTCTATAACCCATATACTTTTATCACTTATCCACTCTGCTTTTTTTTTTTTTTTCCCTGTATGCAAGAAGAGATTTGTCTTTGTGAATCTGATTTGGGCCAAGTCTTTTGAAGACTTCATTCTCTTTGCTGAGTGCCGAGCTTATTCTTCTTTTGTTGCTAATCACTAATGTTTCAGTACATATATGTATATATGCAGCAAGAATTTCATCTACTTGAAGTATTACTTATGATATCTTTTCTTTTCACACTTTAAACACACGTAGTCTAGCTTTGGACCAAATAAATTCATGGTTATGATTTTGGGATCTGGTATATTGGGCTTTGACAGTTGGCTTTCGTATTTTAGACAATTTTGATGGGCCGTTGGGTTATAGGACTGGTGGAGTGTCTTGGTTAGACCTATGTTTAAAGATTCCTTTGGGTGATTGTAATCTCTTGAGCTTGCCTTCAGAAAGTATTATTGGATCTTTATTAGACTTGGTGTTTCCTTGGACCATAAAATAATAGGGATATTTTATGGTGCTTATAGAAATGTGACCAAATTTTGGGCTCAATTTCAGTAAATATCCCTTTGTCAAATGTTATAGCAAAATATCCAGTATATATGCTTATATACCAAGTGTAAAATTTTATATACTAAGTATAAAAAATTATATACCCAGTGCATTTCAGTATAGTAATTAAAATTGGTAGATATGTGTATCTACCAAGTATAAAAATATATATACCTGGACATTTAGCTATAAAATTTTAAAAGTGGACATCTACTTAATCAAATTTAAAATCTTGGTCATCCACCTAAATTTCCCATGTAAGGGATTGTCAACCTGAAATATATAACCCACATATATATATATATATTGATGCAGATCTTTTTATTTTATTTTATCTTTTTCTAATTTAAAGGATACTTATCCTTTTATATATAGGTAAACATTACCAGATTTGAATAACTTGAATCAAAATCATTTCACGGTCGTTTGATTCTAAAGCCTTTTTTTCTTTTTCTTTTTGAAAGAAGTAATTGGTAAAGATTTAATTTAGTAAGATCCCTATTTTTTAAAGACCATAATTTTAATCGTTTAGATTCAAGCACGTCTCTTTAGCAATCCCAATGTCTTAAGACTGAAACATAATTTTTCCTTTTGAAGAAATTTTGATAGCATAACATCTCATAGAGAATTAAAACTATAATTCTCCTTTGGTTATACCTCACTGTAAACTTTTTTTTTTTTGGGGCTTAAATAGCTTAGGTCGTGATCAAAATGAAATTTAAAGTTTTGCAGCATATTCCGAAATAATTTTGGCAGCATAACAACTTTTAGAAGGCAAAAATTCTAGTTCCCCGTTGGCCATACCTCACTGTAAACCTTTTTTTTTTTTTTTGGCTTAATTAGTCTTAGTCTTGGTGGAGCCAAAATGAAATCTAGAATTTTTAATTATTTGGAGAGATCACATAATAAATATAATTTCACCTTGATTACAACTTTATTTTCATTGGCGACCTATTGGCCATATTATGCCTTAGATCATAGGGTAATCAAAGAGAAATTTAGAAAGAGGTGTAAGACAAAGAGACGTAAGGAGAAAGTCCGTTCATACTTACTCTAAAGAACACATTTTTATTTTGGCAGAATGTATTTGTTGCAAAAGTTTCTGTATTTTTACTCTTTCTTTTTCTCTTTTTCTTTGTCGTGTGTTTTTTGTACTGCCCAAAAAAAATTCTCCTTTTTCTATTTTAGGTGTCTTTTTTTATAGACCAACCTCAAAGTCTTTTTTTTCTTTTTTTTTTAAAAAAATATTTTAACGTATTTTGTTAAGTGGGGAACATGATCCCCTCTTTTGTGGGAGAAAGTAGAGAAGAGTAATGGGTAATTATCAAAAGATGGGATCTTTGTAAATATCCTTTTTTTCTATAATATTTTTTTAACACCTTATCAATCCCCCACGTTTCTTTTATTCAATTCTTTCTATCTTTTTTTCGTTTCAATAAACATATTGGGTATTGAGTCATTTCTATATGACTCCTCCTTGCATCAAAGACGTTGAAAGTCTTTGGATTCATTGGTGATTTGTATGACTTGCAACTATATAGCTCTACATTGGGCACAGAGACTTGAAGAGTCTCTGGATTTAATTGTAGTATAAGTTAATATCCTATGAAATTACCTGTGATAAAAGACTTGGAATGTCTTTGGGTTTTGCATGTTATATAGATATTATACTTCAATGTTTTGGAATGCAATAGTTAGCACTTTTGTGCTCGTTATGCTATGTACTCCTCTATTGGTTTCTATTCTTAGTGATTCTAGTCATGTTCTCGACTATAAGTATTTTATATATTTGGTTATTTCTCACTCATTATGAGGAACAATAAATGACTTATTTCATTGTATCCTTATTATAGTTTCTAATTTCTGGACTTGTCTATCTTGTGTGGAATAATACAAGGGTGTTAATTTATATTCAGAATCTTGTTAGAGTCTTTGGACTCAGTTATTGTTTAGGATCGGGTTATAGATGCAGACAAATGGGATTGTTCTTGTGTGATATTGATCTGGTAGAATCAGAGGGATAGTATTATATGTATTCAACATTTGATCTACTACTCTAGTTTTGTGCCTAACAATCAGTGCTCAGGCTATAAGAGTCTTATATTTTTGACTTCTAGCCTTGGTTATGGTTACTATCTCTATGACTAATTACTGACTCATGGTTATTATTTCCAACCTCTTGTGTTTGGGTCCTAGTATCTACTGATGAGCCATCTTATGATTCCATATCTCTTCGTATACATTCTTATCTCATGCTCTTATGAGGTATCGATGTGTTGATGGTGTTCAGTATCAAGTGTTCACTCTCATTCTAATGGCTATTCCAAGCCATTCTACTCACACTCCCTGGTTTATACTTAAATTTTGGGACAAAATTCTTTTAAGGAAGGAATGATGTAAAAACCCAAATTTTTTAAGGGTATTCAAGTCATTTTTGCCTTTAATATAGTATAATATAATATAATGTTTTACATAAGTGGTAGGACTCACTTTTGTTTTTAAATACACTTTCCTCTTTTCTTTCTCTCCCATAACTGACAACCCCTCTCTCTCTCTCTCTCTCTTCTTCTTTTTCTTTTCTTCCTTTTTCTTCTTCTTCCTTCTTCTTCTTCGTAAACTCTCAACTAAAACCAGCCACCACTAATCACCACTATAGACGGCAAGTCCAAGCCTCTTTCGACCGGCGTCGACCCACCTTAGCCGCTGGTTTCTGGCAAATCAGCATCGGTAAGCTGATTTCTGAGTTTTTAGCCATTTTACAAATTAATTTGTGGCGTTTATATAAGTATTCTTGTGAAGTTGTTTCTAGGGCCATGAAAGTTATATGAGGTGCTAGAGGAGATTGAATTATGAATAAATATAGTGGTATCTGTTAAATTGATGATATTTTTGTAAAACTGAATAGTATTGGACTAGAGTCTGTTATTATTGAGATTGGGCCTTGGACTGAGATTATAAAATTATTATTTTTCGAAATATTTATGCAAAAATGATATTTTTACAAATAAACAGCAAAGTTGATATTTTTTTCTAAATATTTTTGAAAGTGATATTTTCCTAAATAGTTCTGTGATAATGATATTTTCTGAAATATTTTCAGAAAAGTGGTATTTTTGTAAATATTTAGCCAAGATGACATTTTCTAAATATTTTGGAAAAAGTGGACATTTTTCAAATTAAATTCTAAAAAGACACATTTTTGTAATTCTCGGATTTAAAGCTCGTTTAAGGTTTGGGACCTCGAAACTGAATTCCGACTTCAAATTCGAATTTAATAAGGTCGGAAAACAAGTTTTAATATATAATATCAATAAATTTTGATGTGGCACGAATTCTGAGGTTCGTGAATAGTGTTGTTTTACGTGCCACGGGCTGGGTCTTAACTTGGGATCCAAATATGACAGATTATATATCTAATCTAACTATTTTTGGCACTAAGAATTTGATGGTGACGTTCGTTTATCATTTTGAGGATCCGTTGGAAAAGTCACTTTTCAAAATGAGCTTACAAGAATTCCAAAACGACCGTCCGAGTACCCAAGTGACCAACGGGAGTTTCTTCGAGTGTCGTTAGCTTGGTATAGCTGCCATCTTGAGGTAGGGATTCAAATACCTAATTTTATATATATTTTGATTTAAATTTTGCATGATGACTAATTTGTGAAAAATTGTGAATAATACGATGTTTTGATAAACTGTTGGGAAATCTTGGATTATTCTAGAATTTGATTGTGTCACTTCTATACATATTTGTGAAATTATGATTATGGGGTAATACAGTGGATTTAGCTGCCCATGGTACAGTAAACTCTAGAATAATGCCAAGTAGTATTTTTAAAAATATTGTTTTGTTATATTTTGCATAGTTATTGCATATCATGTTACATATTGTACATATGATAGGATCACACACTTGAGTTTCATTATTGCATCGTACTAGTTTAGATCAGTGGCGAGTTGCTACAGTGCTAGGTGAAAGACCTAGGCCTCAGTGCAGGTTTTTAGCTGACACACCTCCGGGTAGTGTCAAGATGCTGGATACCTTTTGTAAGAGGTATTACAGGGCCTTGATGGGAGGATGAGAGTTCACTCATTCACATTAGTTGATGTATGATACGTACAATTATGTGCTTTTAGTTTTGGTTTTGAATATGTAATTATTCTGGATATACAATATTTTATAAATTTGGTTTATAAATAGATTTTAGAAAAGGTATTAACCATGTTAGTTTGCTAAAATTGTATCCATTCAAAAACGTAATTGAATTTCTACTGTACATGTGAATGCTCACCCCCTACTTCTCCCACTTTCAGGTGTTTGACTATCTGAGGTAGTCATCTTGATGGCTAGACAAGTTGTGCAGCTTATGTATGCAGTTCTACTCTTAATTCTCGGTGGGTATTTATACTCTGTTAACTTTCTTTCCATGTTCAATTATTTAGCCAAGATCAGTAAACTTATTAAGTGAATGTATGAGGATAGTTTTATTATTAATTTGAGACTTAAAACTTCAAGTGATTTTATATAAATCATTTTGGACATCGGACAAAAGTTTTCAATTGAACTTAATTTAACAAAATTTATGATTTCTCAACAAGTATTCAAATAAGATAGCTAGAAATTTTCTTGAACTTTATCAGGTATTTTTCTTGAGTAATTAAAAATTAATAAGAGTTTTTAATGGTTATAGAATTCATAATAATTTAAGGACCAAAACAAATTATCTAATACTTGATTTTCCCTGAATTTCGTAAAATTAATATTTTATTATATTTTTCCTTTAACTTACTAAAAGTTACAGCTTTGGATTTTCGGTCGTGACAACAATGGTATTAGAGCTGCAGGCTTTAGATCCGTCTGGGATCTTACCTGTGATATTTTGCTATTTAAAAAGGATTTTAGAAAGTATTTGACAAATACTTTATACATTACTTAGGAAATAGTTACATATATTGTCTTTGCTCTGATTCATTCTGAATCCTTCGTTCATCTCCCTAGAGTGAAACTCTAGCATCCTTAAGATTGTTATAATCCAAAAATTCTAGTCTAAGAGGTATTAGGATTGAGACGAGTCTAGTAAATTTTATTTCTATCGAAAATCTCTGATTCAAATGGACATTCATACTTGTACTCATATGTCCTTTCGGGTAGTGAGCTAAATGTGAGCCTTATAGTTTCTATGATAGCTATCTTATGCTAGGTATTTTAAATGCCTTAGATTAATTCGATGTTTCATAAATTTTTGGGATGTGATTTAACTTTCTGGATTTTTGTACAATTTTAATTACTTGGTTCGAGTAATTGTTGGTTAATGCTTATATTAAAGTGTTGAGATTGATGATACCTTTACATGACATAGGGCTCCTTGATTAATAAATTGGTATGATATATTGAATTTGCTTAAATATGGTATTGTATTTATTTCACCAAGTTTGGTTTGACATTTGTTATGCATTGGTAGAATAAAATAATTTAGTTTCATTTGAGATTCTTTGGTTATTTGGTCTAGATATGATAGATATAATTTCGTTTATGTGGAAGATGATTTGAATTTCAGATTGTATTTGGTTTATAAACTTTTAACTAAAGTACATCTTTCTCTAGTTATGGTACATGTTTTTTTCAGCAGCTATATTATATTTTTATTCTGATATATCCTATTCTAGGGGTTCTAGTATTTGGTTGATGAATTACCATTTTAGTTTATGATTATCGTGAAAAAAATGTGGATTTTGATATTGTTTGATCTAATCTAAATTATATAAAATTCAGTTCATAGTTTTTTATATGCGGTATATGATTTTTTAAGTAGAGTATATTATATTTGTATCTTGATATATCATATTCTAAATATCTCTTGCATATTATTAGACATGTGAATGGTTGTTTGATATACTAATGTGCTACTGATTTTTACTAAAAGCAAATCAATATTTATCTTCCGATATGACATGTAGATAATAATAAATGCTATGTCACGAATCTTTTGGTTTTTTTTTAAATTTTTTTTATGGTCAAATTTTCTCTTCTTTTGTTGCATTCTAACACTTGCTTGATATAATCTTCTTGTTATTGTAAGTTACTGTTTTTGCTATTCTAAAGTAGGTTAAATCATAATTTGTGTTTTCCTCGTTTAATTTGTTGGTTTATAGATATATGGTTTATAGGTATCTATTTTATAGATTTCTACTTTTCTCAATTGCACACATTCCTTAAGTGCACACATTTATGAGTCGAGTGTATACATTTATGTAATATCTAATTCTGTTTGGTTCATGAATGTTTCATAGTGGTTCTTGAATTTTTCATAGTCGTTCATAAATAATAAGTTGAGCTCATAAATTATATTTTATTAATTTTAGGTTCATTATTTTTTCGATACTTGGTACTATGAATTAATTTCTGTACAATATTTATTTTAACTACATAATTTTGTGTAGTTCATAATTGTTAATTTAAAAGGCAAGTTCATATAATATTCAATTCTATTTGGTTCGTGAATTTTCATAGTGGTTCATGATTTTTTTCATAATGGTACCTAAAATTTTCATGTTTGCTCATAAAATTTTTATAGTGGGTTATGAATTTTTCACAGTGGTTTATATGATTTATGAACTTAGTTTAACACTTCAGTCTAGTACATGCTAATTTGAACATGGTATATAACTTTTAATACTTGGTACATGACTGTAAAATTTGACAGTTTCTCTCATAAAAATAGGACTGACTACAAGATATTCGTAAAAGCATGGAGGCATTGATGATGAATGTTGATATAAAGGAAGTAACACAAGATAAAATAGTATTCTTTCAGCAAAAGATGTCCATAAAATTTTATCATTGGGCCGATAATAAGACAAAGACAAGATACACAAGTGATATAGAAATACAAATATAAAAGTGATATGTAAAGTATGATCTTGTTTTGGTTTAGGAAAAACAGTATGATATTTTGGTTTTTTAATTTGACAGAGATTATTGTACTAAATACTTTTAATTCCGAACATATTGAATATTAGAAAATTTCCTCCTTGATTCATATATTTTGTGTAATGCAATTTGATATAAATCTAAACTGTTACTTACTTACTTCTACTTATTCACTTTGTGAGGTACACTTGAGTAATCTAAACTATTTAGGAATGATAATATTTTTTCTTCATGAATCTTAAGAATTGGAATTCAGTATATATACTCAAGTACCATAATATATATATAAGTTAGTCATAATCGTTCATATAATTCGAACACGGTGTGTATGTAACATGGAATATAACTTCATATACCATGACAAAATTTTAATATACTAAAAACGAAAATTTATGTACCTGAAAGTGAGAACAGATAGAAACAAAATAACAAATATCAAATATCTAAATTAACGAAACTGGTATATAACCTTATATATAATATGATAAAAATTCTATATACCAATATCAAAAATCCATGTACCTGAAAGTGTAAGAACAGGTGGAAACAAAATAACAATATCGTATACTTAAAGTAATAAATATGGTATATAGCTCAATATACCATGATAAAATATATATTGTGTAAGAACACATAGAAAGAAAATAAAAATATCCAATATATCAATGTAATGAATTTGAATTGGGTACATAACCTGGTATACAATGATAAAATTTCTATATACCACAACTAAAATTTCATATACTAAAATATGAAAAAAAAGAAAAATCCTCCATTTGATAATAAAACAGACTACAAAATCAATAAAAAGAGACTATTAATCCCCACACATTTTCTTCCTCTTTGGAACACATAATTTAGCAGGAATTGGATTTTGACAAGTTTTCTGACTATGACCAAATTGCTTGCATCGACACTTGACTTGATTCTTCTTTTTAAACTCACCGGCTGAAAGAATCCTTTTCTTTTTTAGTCTAACAGCACTGGCTTTTTTAATATTTAGTGGAAGAACAAGTTGCTCTAATGAAGTCCGGCATATCCTAATCAGCTTGGCTTTTGAGTAGGCAAACAATCCCGTCATAAGCATTTTGATAAGCAGTCTTCTTGAAAAAGTGAGATGTGTAGTTGTAGTAGCTCAAATAGAATCTATTAGCTACAGCACATACATGCGAGCATGGAATAGCTTCAAAATCTCACATCTTACAACTATAAGTATGTTGTGCCAAATGCACAATGAACTTCAAATTTTTGTAACGAACTTGATATAAATGTAAACCAATAGTATAAACCTGAGTATAAAAAAAATAAAGACAAAATGAAATATGATAGTAAATCTAATAAAATCAATGAATAAGATGTATTACTTAACCTGATATATATAATCATATACTAAGTTCAAAAAAATATATACCAAAGCAAAAAAAACCAATATACCAGATACTGAAAATAGAACAAATTACAAAAATTAACAAATAATTAAACAAAAATTCAATAGTTTCAACATGTACTAAAAAAAAAATAGTACATGATTCTTCACACTAGGTAAATAAGCATACGTACCACGACAAAAATAACATATACCAACAAAATAAATAAATGAATCAAACAAAAAATAGTTAATATATTCATCAACCACAGACTAAAGAACAGAAAACTAATATATCACAACAAAAATCGTATATACCATTGAACAAATCATATGTACTACAATAACTAATGATGAACCACTATAAAAAAAAAAAAATCAGTGAATAGTAATACCATGTACCACGAAAAAAAAACACATATGCCACTATAACAACACATGTGCCACCACTAAAAACTAATGAACCATTATCAATTACCCAAAAATTACAAAATACATAGGAATATACAAAAAACTACTCATACGTATGAGAAAAATAAGATTATACTTGAATTAACATTAATTATAATATGAATTACCAATTAAAAAAAATTGCCAAATCCAATACACAATGAAATCAACATCAATAAACCATAACACACCTACACAAGATCAAAGTCTAAAACAGTTGGACCAATACAAATAGAACAATCGTCAAAACCATCAGAGATCCAAGAAGATGAACCAAAAATGCAAGAGAAGAAGATAATGAGCAAAATACCACCAGAAAATGAAAAAAAAAAAAAGAAAAGAAACGCCGAAAAAAAATAGAGAATCGCCGGAGATCAGAGGAAAATTATAAAGATTCAAGAAAAAGAAGAAGTATCATCAATGGTGGATTGAGTGAGACCGAGGAGAGAAGGAGAAAGAAAGAGAGACGAGCGGCAAAAAAAAAAAGAGAGAAGGAGAAAGACGAATGAAAAAAAAGAGAGAGAGAGAGAGAGAGAAGGAGAAAGATGAACAAGAAGTATGGGAAAGAGGAAAAAAATAAACTGAAAATTTAATTAAGAGCAATAAAGTAAAACCAAAACAGATTAGCTGTGGACTTTTTAAATGTTGGACATATAGCTATAAATTTCAAACCCTAGACATATAATTAACAAAATTTAAAAAGCTAGACATTTACCCAAATTTCCCCTTAAACATATCCTGGAAAGTATATGTTGATAAATGGGCTTTTACAATTTTACAAGAGATGGGCCATAAGCTGATTTGTGGCATAAAGCTTTAATAGCTAATGAATCTGTTTCTTCAAGTGACCTAAGCCCATAAAAGTGGTCCATTCGCTTAGTTTTGGCAGAAAGTCTTATTTGTCACCAATGAATAGGCTTTTGGCCCAATAAGTGGTAGAAATGACATAATCCGAACCAACACAATCATATCAATGATAAATTTTCGGATTAAAACATTGTTTTAAAATACCAATGAAGTCACTTGTCTCAAATTCTCCAAACCATAAAAATAAATCGAACTACGTTGATTTGATTCCTTTAAAAGATACATAGGCAACTTAGTCATAAGAAAACTAAGTGCAGTGGTAAATTTTAAATTAAATTGGATTTTTTTCCAAAATTTCAAGAAAGTTATTCGTCTCAAGTCTAAACACA
This sequence comes from Trema orientale, assembly GCA_002914845.1. Taxonomy (NCBI): domain Eukaryota; kingdom Viridiplantae; phylum Streptophyta; class Magnoliopsida; order Rosales; family Cannabaceae; genus Trema; species Trema orientale. Next base: position 367,253 of record JXTC01000258.1, read on the forward strand.
ATTCTAAAATTCTATAAAGGTCATTTACCTCAGAATTCGACAGTTTTTAAAATTCTCTTAATTTCCCGCCCTGGTTTACTGGGATTTCACGAATTCTCAAATATTGTTGAAAATTCCTGTACAGAGTCATTCATCGGAATTTTCTAAGTTTTGATTCAAAATTCTTAGAACTACAAGTAGCTTGTGTGACATCCCCAGATTCCACACACGTACGTAAGAGATATTCGTAAAAATATTTAGTTAGATCAGAAGACGCTACTCGAACTAGAACTGATAAAATAGTGGAAATTTAAAACTTTTTAAACTTTCTGGGAGAAAGCGGGAAATTTCACTCAAAATTATACATAGTCTAATTTATACATATATATGTACTCACGAAGTGGACCTCTTATAAAAATATGCATAATGTACACACACTCAAAACAGGTACAAAATTCTCAGTCAGAAAACCACAGCATCAAAATGCTCATATACACAAGCCGCGGTCAGAAAGTTTGCGCTCCTCCTCTAACTCACACAGCATCAGTACCCTCTGTAATGTAAGAAAATGAGTGAGTATAAAACTCAGTAAGTAACGTATGCAGATGCAGAGTACAAATGACAAATAACAGATAATTATGTGATTGGGATCTCTGTGTATATTGCATTGCCTGACAAGACCGTGAATCGCATATTGAGCCACTCAGAGAACATATAACATATCATGAGCTATATAAAGGTCTTGAGCCCCAGAGAATCCCCTCTGTGTACAGCAGAGGTCCACCCCATACCGCTGTCAGAGTGTTCCCGAAGGAACCATATTGTCCCCGAAGGAACTAGAGTATTCCCAAAGGAACCAAAGAGTGTCCCCGAAGGAACCATATCACATATTTGGGCGCTGGCCTGCCACACCCTATTCACCAATACTCGTAAGGCAATATAAATACAGCACGTGTTTATGTCTCATGCAAAACTGAATAACAGATGCATATGTACATATATCCACAAATTCCATATCCACATATTTTGCAGATTCACAGAAACAAGGAATTTCTTACATTACAGGTGTGACGTTACTTACCTCTGATCTGAGCTTTTAGGTGTTAACTTGTGAAATGCTCTTTGCTCAAGGTACAACTGACATGTCCCTATTATTTTACCAATGTCAAGTTATTTAGATCAATACTTACATGATGCTATAAAAGCTGTTATCTTAGGTTTGGACCAAATATACATCAATTTCATATACAAATATATATGTATATATATATTAAGCATGAGGATACAAAATAACAAACAGTTTTTCCTCTAATATAATTCTTTCATTACAAAGAAATAGGAAATTAATACTCACAATTTAAAAGGAACATTCCATGGTGACGTAAAATAAAACTAAATTTACAGTCTACAAACTTAAGGGTCTAACCA
>JXTC01000258.1:375491-447560 GCA_002914845.1 Trema orientale
TGTAAAGGAGTAAAATAAAGAGACGAACTTCTTGTGGAAGTCTATAGGTAAACTATACCTTTTTGAATATATAAATCTTTCAAGTCTCAGGAAAATACGCCGACTTTAAAGAGTCGGCACCACCCTCTTTTTTTTTTTTTTAATAACATTAGTACACTAAACTTACTAATGCAATTGCCACGTAAAAGAAAAATAAAATATAATTAAGTGAGCTGCATATAATAATTTATATATATATATATATCTAAGGATAATATTATAACAATAAAACGTATTTACAAAAGGTATGATCTAAAGAATGTTAGACTTGATTAATATTAGTCTTCTTATGGTCAAGAAAAATATTTAAATATATATACAATTAGCTTTCTAGAATATTTTCTAATTAAAACACACATATCCCATGTAAAAATGTAATTATTATAAATCAAAATTACCTTAACAAGATATTCAAAGAATTAAAATAACACTATTAGTTAACCAAAATGCAAATGTGTAACGTTTTATTAATTGGTTTAATGCACGTCAAAACTTGTACCAAAGAGCATTTTCGGAGCATTTCACTGCAAAATATCTTAAAACGTAATAAAGGTTAATAATCATAATAATTTAAAATTAAAACTTAAAATAGTATGTAGACATGAAAATAATATAATAAAAGAAAAAAAAATGCTATGTAATCATATTATTATTGGCTCCTAATTATGTGAGGAACTGGATGTCATATGAAAATTCTGGAATAAAATAAAATAAAATAAAATAAAATATTATGTAATGATGTTATTATTGGCTATTTAATATTGTGAGGAGCTGTGTGTCATATAAGACTTTAGGATATCACAGCTTGATCCCTTAACGGGGTATGTAGGCAACTCGATTAATCCAGTTGAGTGCAGCCACAATTCAAAATCACCCAAATTTTTCCATAAATTATATCATTAATTAATTTCATTATAAATGGAATCAAAGGGTTTTCTTTTGTACCAAAGGATTGTAATTAAGAGGTTATTTTTATAACCTTGAACGGGTCAAACTTAAATTAATAAACTCCCATACCTTAAATTTGGCCTGAGTGAAATTATGTTGTGTAATTTTTAAATTTTTATTCAACACATGTAAAACAATTAATAATACTATAAAGCCCTAGAAATAAGGTTTCAACAGAATAGGTTATCTTTGCGGCGATGCCTGTCTTCCGTTTTACCTTATTTCAATTTTTAGTCAAAAAACTTTTAAAAACATTTTTGAAAACATACAACACAAAAATTAGAGATATATGAAAATACTACACTAGTTCACAATAAGGTCTCACTTTGGCCATAGGTAAACTAAAATTGAATTCAAAATATTCTTTTTGAAAATATAATTGGAAGAGTTTAGTAACTCTCTATACAGACCCACGAGTGAATCGATCTCAAATACCATCAGTTATGCCATCATAATGATACTTGGGTTCAACTCAAGTAATGAGTCACAGGCTCAACTCAATACTAATAACTCAATTAGAATTTTCATCCACAACATACTTTGTCAAGAGTCTATAATAACTCTTAGAAGTCAATGCAGCAAACAAAGTTCCTCAAGTGATACTCATCCATTATCATCAAGCGCTTAAAATATATCAATTCTCTTCAAAACATAGTTAAACGTGATATAAGTTTTTCTTATACTCCCAAAACTTTCTCAAAAGTTTTCAAATATTTCTTCCCAAGAAATTCAAAAACACATCTTTTACTGGCATATTACATACGCAAATATGTTTCCACAATTCTTTATTTATAATAAACTCTAGGTAATGCATACTTTAGTATGCTATCTTTGCGTTTTATAACTTTGAAATCACCACATTCTAGCAATGGTCTTAAAATACATTTTAACAATAGGAAGAATCTATAAAACATTTTTAGAAAATAGTAAAGTATGTCATTATTAATTTTTTTTTACAAGTAGATAAGTAATATATATATATTATATAAGTATTAATCAACTTGTCAAGCATGTTCCTAGAAAATATACTTTTTGCATAGCTAACCAACTTGTAACATTTTTAACCCCAAGAATTTAAAAGCTCAGTTTATATTTTAAAAGAAATACTACGTATTAATTTGCATGACTCAAATTTTATTTATTAAGACATCTCACTCTCTTTCTTTTCCTTTCCTCCCGACAACCCATTTTCTCCTTTATCTCTTTCTATTTTTCTTTCTTCTTATTCTTCTTTTCTTTTTCTTTATTTGTCTTCTTCACTGCTCACAGCCAAATCTCCATTGTTGCCTCTCCTCTAGTCAAAAAACCATCATAGCCTAGCTTAAAAATTCGGCTACGTGGATATATGAGAGAGAGAAACTTGTGAGGGATGCCATTTCGCCAACACCCGCCAAGATTTCGGCCGTTTCCGGCCAACTCACACCCCATTGTCGGCAAAGGATGACGGCCCAAGCCCCTTGTGATGACCTCCGATGGTTTTACGAGGACTAATGACTCTGGAAAGCGATTTTCTAATTTTTGGCAGTTTTCCAAATTAATTGTGGCATTGTTAATTATTTTTGGAGAAGTTAGTATTATTGTCAGTTTCTGAAATGGACTTGGTATGAATATGTTTGAAATTTAAATAATGGCTTTTATATAAATATTCTTAGAAAGTATATGATATGTTTGTGAATTTTGAGGTGATGATTGGGTGATTAGAGACATAATAAGCGATCATTCAGTTTTGTGGGATTAAAATTTCGATTGTAAGAAATTTCGAAAAGATATATTGGTATTTTTGCAAGTCAGATTTAGAAAATTGGTACTTTTGAAATCTGACTCAATTTTGGGGCAGAAGTCTGATATGGTTAATAATGGGCCTTGGGCCGAGTTTAGAAAATAACGTACTTTTATAAATAAATCTGGAAAATTGATATATTCGAAATCAGATTCAGAAATAGATATTATTTTTAAAAGCTAAAAGAGTATTGGGCCGTTTGGGCTACGGGCTGGTGGATTAAAATTGTAAAAGTGATATTTTTCTAAATACTTCCAGAAAGATGATAATTACGAATACTTTCTAAAAATGGTATTTTCGTAAACTGATAAGTATTGGGCCGAAAGTTTGTTGATATTAAGAATCCTTTGAACAGACAAATAGTATTTTTCTAAATATGTCTTAGAAGTTGGTATATTTATAAATAAGCAGAAATGTTGGTATTTTTCTAATATTTTTTAGAAAAGTAATAATTTTGTAACTTTAGGATATTAAGTCCCAATTACGGCTCAAGACCTCGAAACAAAGTTTCACCTCAAATTTGGATTCAGTGAGGTGGAGAGACGAACTTTGATATATAACATCGATATATTTCGATGTTGTACGAATTTCAAGATACAAGGCTCGTGAATAGTCTCGTTTAGCATGTCACGGGACGGATTTTAGTCCGGAATCTAAATTAATTGAATTATGTCGAACCTAGCAATATTGGACACTAGGAATTCAATGGTAACATATGTTTTTTCAATTGAGGCTCCGTTAGAAAAGTATCTTCCTCAAGTAAGCGAATTTGAATTCTAATTTGCCCATCGGACTTCCAAATGACACACGAGAATTACCACGAGCCTTGGTAATACGTTATTATTACTCGATAAAAGTAGAGATTCAATTACTTGACTTTACAATAGTTTTTATTATAAATTTATTTATGTGATCAAACATGGAATTTTGTGAAATAGTTTGAGAAAATGTGTTTACGAACTGTTTTGAAAAAATTGATGAGTTTGGGAAATTAGTTTTTAGAACTGAACATGGTTTGATTAAAGAGTAGTGCATGGTTATTTATGATTTTATGGAAAATAATGCATCATTTCATTCATGTTATTCATATAGCATTGCATTGCATATTCATCTCACGCGGCCAACAGAATCACGGTATTCTAATAGAACACTAGAATCATAATATTTCGAAAGAACGCTAGAAACTAAAAGGTAAAAAATAAAAAAAAATAAAAAAGGAAAGGAAAATTCACTGCATTCCAAAAGAATACTGGAACGAAAAAGAAAAAAAGAAAAGAAAAGAAAATTCATAGTCATCAATTAGATGGCTGGAACTCACGTATGTCAAAAACATAGGCACTACGGAATTAGATGGTATTCAGTGCACTTGTGAATAACTTGAATAGGTATATACTTATCTTGGAAACGAGTTTGACAAAAGTTTGGAATTTTGTGAACCTTTGGAAAATAGTTTAATAATTGGATTTCAAAAATAAAAGTTTTAAAATAGTTTACTAACCATGTAGGAATTTGAAATGAGTATATCGTTTATCACTAAAAACTTGTAATCGAATCTTACTTGTACATTCACGTGCTCATCTCCCTTACTTTCTCCATCCTCAAGTTTAGTTACAACGTTAGACAATCATTTGGTTAATGTTCGTGTCCTAGCAATTCTTCTGGATTCGTATCATCTTACTAATCGGTATTGTCCTAGTCTCCTCTTTATTTATTTAGCTATTGATTAATAATATATACAAATGGATATATGAGGGAATTTTAATTATGATTAAATATTGTATAATATGAATTTTGTAAAAATATCATTTCCTTGAAAACCATTGTCATCAATAAATGTTTCAAAATTATGACATTTTGCCCAATAATATTTGTAAAATAATTTTTGAAAACTCTTATTTGTAAAATTTTCATCCTATCACTGGCCCAGGATCTAGGTCGTGACAAATTCTATAGCTGAAAAATTACAACCTTGATTAGAAGCATTTTATTTAAAATATAAGTGCAAAAAGAATATTATGCCAATAATAGATTATTTACGCTTACAATGTAGCAATACCTACTATTTATAACCAAATCCAAAAGAAAACAATGCCAAAGTGCATAAAACAGGAAAAGCTTTAACCATAAATCTTATAAAAAGCTGTAGTTTTTATGATCCGATCGGCTTACAAGGAAGAGTAGAAGTGCTCCTTAAAGCTCTCTATGTGGTGTTCTGGAAGACAGAGAACATTATCAAGGGATCCTTCTCCATTACGGACTGGAAGCATCCTTGCGTCTCCGTCTACTTCATCGTTTCGGGGGCCGTAATGGATTTCCTTTCAACAACCAAAATCCATTCCCCCAAATCCCAAGTTCACCCAATTCACTAACCCAATATTAGGATTCCCAAGTAAATTCTATCCTCCATTCATGGATGATTTATAAGAATAGTGAAACTTGGTCAAGTATTATTGACTCTTTAAATAGTCAACGGTAGACAAAATGTAGTCGTTTGTTACTCTCTCAATCGCCGCCCTAATTTTACTTGCTCCATAACTTAACGGCTTCGAGGTCAACTCCCCAGCAAAAGAGTTGACCGCCACGTCGAATATGTGTTGCCAAAGTAAAGCTAACGGCAACGGCGGTTGCGTAACACAAGTTTTTGAATTAAGAATAACAAGAAACGTCGTTGGTTGCTCCTCGTTGTGCTTCCTTGCCTTACTTGAACACCTCCAAATATGTGCCGCTACCGCCTCATAATAAGTATTAATTAACATAGAGTACTTGTGTTGTTCTGATTCGCCATCTTCTTTAGTTTCTCAACCTGTTCTCGAGAAAGCCTTAGCGTGATCATAGTCATTTTCATCTTCTTCAACTCTTCGTTGCTCGGTTGCTTTTATAATTAAGAAAGGTAGAAAACAGAAGTCTTCCGAGTGATCAAAGCCAGGCCATGCCGCAGCTGCTAGCGGTGGCTCCCCAGCTCGGAAGGCAGCCGCTTTATGGTCAAGAAATGGCTTTTTTAGTAACAATTCACCTCGAGTGAGCCTAGCCCGCCACTCCGACAGGAAGTGGGCCTTGCTTTGCGTTGCCTGTCAGAGACCACGTGGGACATCGCGACACTAAGACTTAACCCGCCGCACTTGAATTTGGTGAGTTGGATGAACAGAATTATTAGTTGTTAATGAATTAGGACACTATGGCCTATCTCTGGAAAAAGATATTCATCAAAATCTGGTGAGGGAGTGAAGTCTCCGAATTGGTCAAGGTCAGCCTTTTAACTTCGCCACAACGAAAACAGCACCATTTCCATTGCAAACAAGCTTGAACCGACCTTCTCTGACTGAACATAAATGTCCAGCTAGCGGGTAGAAATGTACTAAAACCTGGCTCAAGGAATAGGGTATTAGTAAGGGTTTGGCTTAGTGTAAGCTAGCTATTGGGTGGTTGACGATAGAAGTAGGTAAGACATCTGATCCCATTCTGACAACGGTTGAGTGCCGCTCCAAGTTGGTTTTGCGGGTCTTACCATAATAGAGTTATGCCTGATGTTCAGCTTCATTTTGATTGGAGGGAAATTAGAATGCGAAAATGAGAGGATAATTCAAGGAAACAGCATTGATGCATTTAGAGTAAAAGATTTCAAGGTTTCACATTATTTAATTATAAATTGGAAGTGTAGAGGAAGACATTGATTTAAAGAAGGGGCATTTTTAAGAGGAAAGGAATGTTACAATCCTAAATTAGGATATTTGTTTAGATTAATTATTTTATTTTATGTTTTTATTTATATTTTGAATAAGTTAATTAGTTATTAGTTATCCTAAGTTTTAGGATTATTTATCTTAATGGGATAATTATGTTATTATTTTCAATATTTTGTAAACATTTTATTTGTCTAGTTTAGGAGTTAAACATGTAAGACACATGAGATCATGGTATTAGTGGAGTCCAATATTTTAGAGAACTAGGTTGAAAACTATTTGTATTTAAAACTCAACAATTAATGGAAAAAGTGTGCAGAGTATTTTGTTTGTAAACATATTGTTTGTTTTGGGAGTTGGAAGTCAAGGCTCCCTCGAACGAGTCTACTATCATCTTTAATTCTATTTTAGATACGTGTTAGTATCAGTTTTTCTAATTTATAAGGTGCCGAATAACTAAACATAGAAATTAAGTTGATTGTGCATGTGTAACATTTTCCTAATGCCGAAAGGTAATTTGCATTGACTCTATTCGCATTTGGTAGCAGCAAAAGGAGCAAGTAGATTATGATTTATGAGGAAATTTAATTTGTTATGGTAATTTTTCAAAAAAAATTGAAAAATCCTGAAATTTGTAATGTTCTGAAAAATCTCAGATTTAATTATAAATATACCACTTTTAAAAATATTTAGAAAAATATCATTTTTTTATTAATTGATGAGATACTTAAGGTAGCTAGTCGAGTTACCTGAGGTAACTTGATCAGTTACTTAATTGAATTGCTTACTCTAAATAACCTAACTGGTTACCTCGAGTACTATTGAAAAATACCAATTTTGAAGAAAAATCGTATTTTTTTAAATATTTTTTAAAAGTGTTATTTTTTTCTAATAAAACTTTTAAAAGTGATATTTTTCTAAATCAATTCGAGATTTTTCAAAAAAAATCTACCCATCTAGGATTTTTCAATTTTTAGTACTTTGGGCCCGGAACTTTGTAAGAAGGATGCCATAAGTGATATTATTAGTGTATATATATATAGAGCATATTGCTAATTCAACTTAGCTATGTAATTTGTATATCAGTACAATAAGTTCATGAAGATATATATTTATTTTTTGCTGTAAAATTCTAACTTCTTGCACTATAAATTAATTTCTCAGAGCAACACTTCCATAGTGTTCGAATAATATCCTATAAAATACTTTATTATTTTAACATTATAAATAATATTTATCAGACTATTTGTTATCTATTTATTATTAATAAATTCCATGTCATGAATTCTGTTTCATTTATATCCTATTGATATACATGTGATGTCTATGTTTATCTTATGTAGCATCTAAAAGATTCCGAGACATGTAATGAGTAATAAAGAATTATTCATATGATGAGTTTATATGTGAGAGACATTATATTTTTTATTTCATATATTGAAGATGGAATACTTTATGTAGTATTGTATATTTGATTACTGAAGTCTCCAATTATCGAAATGAATCTCCGGATAGAAATGCTAGTGTGTTATAAGAAAGTTATAACAGCATCGAACATGACCGCGTGAATTAGAATTCGAGGTTATGTACCGTAACTCAAATTTCTAATTTCATTAATCTACCACTATTATAGAAAACCTTAATCCTAATGATTAACGAACTTACTTTCATGTATTTTGTCTTTTTGAATTACTAAAGGACTAGTTCCGATTTATGCTTTGAAATGCGATATCTTGGAAGATAAGGTATATGAAATGTGTAGAAGATTCTTCATAATAGATGCCATGCATATAATGTCACTCTAAGTTTTTCAAGTATTTGGATAATATAAACCAGCGCCCCGGTATTCGTTATGTGAATTTGACCGTGTTAATATAAGCAGATACAAACACCGTAGTTAACTATTATCCATTATGATGCAAATGAAGCTGCTCAACCACATGTGCAATAGGACGAGCATACATGTGGGCTTGGAGGGACTCAAGGACAGTATTCACGTGATCCATTAAGCTTGCTAAGCAGGCCAATCACAAGACTTAGAGCCAAGAGATTCAAAGAGGTATTAAATAGGCTAATTCAACACACTGGTGATATGGCTAATGCATGGAGGCCCAATATAAGCCCAAATCAGATCCAAGGGAGCCTAATCCCTATGATTAAGCTTCTAGAAGAGTCTAATTGAAGCTAAACACTTCTCTTCACATTTTTTTAGGTGTTCTGTACTTTTAAGAAACTTTTTTTATTCAGATTTAGTTATTTTCAGATTTAATTGAGGAGAGGGTTGCCACATGTCAAAATAGCATTAGTTTGTCTTAAATTAGGGTTGAATTCGACTCCTATATAAAGGAGAGGTCTTTGTACGTTTTAAACAGATTATTATTCGATAATATTGCGAGTATTCGTGTTCTCTTTTATTCTTGAGAAGATTCTTGAACTTATCAAGTTAACTCTTGTGGCGTTCAAAACAACCAGACTTATCCCATTAATTCTTGAGTGGTTCTTGAGGATTCTTGGTGTGGCGTCTTTAATCTTTCGTAGTTCTTAATTCGTATCTTGCTAGGTTACGGGTCAAGACTCAACAATCTTGCGACTTGGTGATCTTGGGTTCGAATTCCATGGTTGGTGCTGGATTTTGTCACAATTGTTGACGGGGTTCATATCATTTGGTACCAGAGCTTAGGTTTCAAGGCAAGTTTGAATTATCCTTTACTTTCTTTACTATTCCTTTAATTCTTTAATTAGGGTTACAAAAAAAAAATAGTGCCTGCCGAATTTCTTGTTTTAGGTATACTTATCATATTTAGTTTCTTAATCTGATCAACTAGGGTTCTTGGCCGAAATCTTGATATTTAAGGATATTAGGTTTTCCAATCTGATCAAACTCCTTATTATTGGCTGAAAATTGTTGGTTTCCTAAATCTAAGCTAACTAGCATTTTCTTTGCTTTTGCTTGGGGTCCAAGTTGCTGGAGTTACTTGGGAGGCCGAATCATACCTTGATTAAGTCACATTCGAATTTTGTGTTTTCAGTATCCTAGTTTGATTCAAAGTCTTCGTTTCTGGTTACCCATTTCTTTAAGCTACCCGTTTCTTTAAGTTACCGATTCTCTTGTGTCCCTCACACGTTTCTGCAACATCAAAGAAAGAAAAGAAAAGGAAAGAAAGAAAAGAAAAGGGAAAGGAGGAAAAATCAAGAGGATCCGGGAAAAAAAAAAAAAAAAAAGGAGAGTCTGGAGACACTTCTTAAAATGTTTTGTGTCAATCTTGTTTCTTACTTCCTAAACTCGTTTTTGCCAAAACCCCACGCTTGAGTGTAAAAAAAATCATCAAAATTTGGGAGAAATTGTGTGAATTTTTGGGTATTGCTGAAATCAAAGAATTCGTATTACTCATATTTTCTTGCATTAGTTTCTTGAGAATTGCTTGTTAGTTTTGTGATTTGATTTGGTTGCTTATCATATTGAATTGCCATAGGAGTATTCTTGAATCAGATTAAGAGTGAAAAGAAAACATAACGACTGGAAAAAGGCAAGAGTGGCGAGAACATAAGAGGGTAAAAGCCATTGAGTGCCAAACACGAGAGTGAGTGAATCTTTCTGAGTGAAACACGTGAGAAAAGAGTGCTTGTGAGGTCCTAATCTTATTTTTGCAGATTTCAATATGTCACGCAATCAAGAAGGTAACACAACCGAAGAGGTACAGTAACCAATTGTTCCGAACTTACAATTATAGGCGCTGTTGGGGGAGATGAGGAGAATGATGAGAGCTGAATTAGAACCAATTCATGAGAGGATTGATAGGTTGGAAGGAGAAACAGCCGCGGGACAACCTCAGAATACTCCCATTAGGCAATCACCTAGGCGGGTGCAACTAGAGGAGCAATGGGGTGATGATGAAGATGTAGAGGAATAAGAGGAGATGGATGAACTAACAATAAATAGGGGTAGGTTTAGGCGTGGTAATGGGAATTGAGAAGCTAGGATGGGTAGACCTAGGCGAGATAATGACTTGGGAGGTATTAAAGTGAAGATTCCATTATTCCAAGGTAAAAACGATCCTGAAGCTTATCTAGAGTGGGAGAAGAGAATGGAGATCGTCTTCGATTGCCACAACTATTCTGAGATTAAGAAGGTAAAGCTTGTTGCAATTGAATTCATTGATTATGCTATTGTTTGGTGGGATCAATTGTTGAAGGAAAGAAGGAGAAATCTGGAACACCCTGTTGAGACGTGGGACGAGATGAAAATAATCATGAGAAGATGTTTCGTTCCAAGCTACTACCATCGGGAGCTGTACAACAAGTTGCAGCGACTAACTCAAGGATCCAAGAGCGTAGATGATTACTACAAGGAGATGGAGGTTGCTATGATCCGAGCAAATGTAGAGGAGGACAGAGAAGCTACCATGGCTAGATTCTTACACGGTCTAAATAGAGAGATAGCGGACGTGGTAGAGATGCAACACTATGTAGAGCTGACAGATATGGTGCATCAAGCTATCAAAGTTGAGCAACAATTGAAACGAAGGAACTTTCCTAGGAGGGGACCAAGCTCAGCTCCTACAAACTCATGGAGATCAGTCCCTAAACGGGATGAATTTCCATCAGCTAAGCCTAAGTCCGAGTCTTCTAAGGATGGAAAACAAGTTGCGACACCGAAACAAGGTAACACTGAATCTGCCACTTCTAGAAATCGAGACATTAAGTGTTTTAAATGTTAAGGCAGGGGTCATATTACTAGCCAATGTCTGAATAAAAGGGTGATGGTGATCAATGCTCAAGGAGAGATTGAGACTGACGATGAATGACAAGATGAAGAAGATGATATGCCACTACTTGAAGATGACTATGAAGGGCAGTGTACTGTAGATGGAGAATCATTAGTAGCAAGACGAGCTCTTAGTGCGCAAGTTAAGGAAGAAAGAAACAACCAGTGGGAGAACTTGTTTCATACTCGATGTTTCGTAAAGAACAAAGTTTGCAGCGTTATAATTGATGGAGGGAGTTGTACCAACGTGGCTAGTACTGAATTAGTGGAGAAATTAGCATTACCTACCATAAAGCATCCACGACCGTACCGGCTGCAGTGGTTGAATAATTGCGGAGAAGTCAAGGTGACAAAACAAGTATTGGTGGCATTTTCCATTGGCAAGTATAAAGATGAAGTGCTTTACGATGTGGTACCTATGCATGCATGTCATATACTATTGGGAAGACCATGGCAGTACGATCGGCGAGTCACACATGATAGTTTCACCAATAGCTACTCTTTTACCATTAAAAAGCAGCCTATATCACTTGTGCCATTGACTCTAGACCAACTAAAGATGCAAACAGCGAGTGAAAAGAGAAAAGAGAAAGAGAGAGAGGCTGAAACTGAGAGAAAAAAAAAAGAGATGAGAGAAAAACAGAAAAACAAAATCATGAGTGAGGGTAAAAGGGAAAAAGAGAGTAATGTAGCCTTATTGAGTGTAAGAGAGGAAAAATACAACTTCATTGTAAGAAAAAGTGAGATCAAGAGGGCTTTAGTTTTACAACAGCCCCTTATAGTACTCATGTACAAGGAGGCTCTTTTATGTACTGATGATCTCGCCGGTTCTTTGCCGAGCAATATTATTTCTCTTTTGCAGGAGTTTGATGATATATTTCCTGAAGAGATCCCTCATGGTTTACCTCCAATTCGTGGAATTAAACATCAGATTGACTTCATGCCAGGTGCATCAATTCCAAACTGGCCTGCCTATAGGAGCAATCCTGAGGAGACAAAGGAACTTCAAAGGCAAGTAGGTGAATTGTTGGAGAAGGGGTATGTGTATGAAAGCATGATCCCTTGTGCGGTTCCAGTACTATTAGTTCCTAAAAAAAATGGGACATGGAGGATGTGTGTTGATTGTCGAGCCATCAACAACATAACGGTAAAGTATCACCATCCCATTCCTAGATTTGATGATATGCTAGATGAATTGTATGGTTCTTGTGTTTTTACAAAAATTGATCTTAAGAGTGGATATCATCAGATTAGAATGAGAGAAGGTGATGAATGGAAAACTGCCTTTAAAACTAAATATGGTTTGTATGAGTGGTTAGTGATGCCTTTCGGTTTAACTAATACTCCAAGTACTTTTATGCGTTTGATGAACCATGTTTTGCGTGCATTTATTGGCAGATTTATGGTTGTATATTTTGATGATATCTTAATTTATAGCAAAAATTTAGAAGAATAAGTAATGCATTTAAAATCTGTTTTAGATGTGTTAAGGAAAGAAAAGTTGTTTGTTAACCTCAAGAAGTGCACATTTTGCACGGATAAGCTTGTGTTTTTTGGCTTTGTTGTTAGTGCTCAGGGAATTGAGATGGACGAGGAAAAGGTGAAAGCAATCCAAGATTGGCCAACGCCTATAACAATCAGCCAAGTGAGGAGTTTTCACAGCCTAGCTAGTTTTTATAGACGGTTTGTGCGTGATTTTAGTAGCTTGGCCGCCCCTCTTACTGAAGTCATTAAGAAGAATGTGCCTTTTAAGTGGCGGAAGGAACAAGAAAAGGCATTTAATCTGATCAAAGAAAAGTCAACTAATGCACCTTTACTTGTTTTACCTAACTTTGCTAAAACTTTTGAAATTGAGTGTGATGCTTCAAGAATAGGTATTGGAGCTGTCTTGATGCAAGAAGGCCATCCAGTTGCATACTTCAGTGAAAAATTGAGTGGGGCAGCTCTAAACTATCCCACTTATGATAAGGAGATGTACGCTTTGGTGAGGGCTTTGGAAAATTAGCAGTATTATCTATGGCCGAAGGAATTTGTGATTCACACTGATCATGAATCTTTGAAACATTTAAAGAGACAACAAAAGCTGAATAAATACCATGCAAAGTGGGTGGAATTCATTGAGACATTTCCTTATGTGATCAGATATAGGCAAGGTAAGAAAAATATCGTGGCTGATGCATTATCCCGAAGGTATGCCTTATTTTCTACTTTAGATACAAAACTACTTGGATTTGAATACATTAAGGATTTATATGCACAAGATTCTAATTTTAGTAATGTGTTCAATGCATGTGAAAAAGTAGCATTTAGAAAGTTCTATAGGCATAATGGATTTTTGTTTCGGGAGAATAAATTATGTGTGCCTAAGTGTTCTTTGCGTGAATTACTTGTGAGAGAAGCTCATGGTGGTGGTTTGATGGGTCATTTTGGTGTGGCTAAGACTTTAGGTGTTTTGCATGAATATTTCTTTTGGATGAATATTTCTTTTGGCCTCATATGAAACGTGATGTTGAAAGAATATGTGAAAAGTATATCACTTGTAAATAAGCTAAGTCTAAGTTAAAATCCCATGGTTTGTACACCCCTCTACCTATACCTAGTGAGCCTTGGACTGATATTTCCATGGACTTTGTTTTGGGATTACCTAGAGGGGGAGAGATTCAATCTTTGTGGTAGTAGATAGGTTCTTCAAGATGGCATATTTCATTGCATGTCATAAAACTGATGATGCATCACATATAGCTGATTTGTTCTTTAAAGAAATTGATAGGTTGCATGGCATGCCTAGGACCATTGTTTATGATAGAGATGCTAAGTTCTTAAGTTACTTTTGGAAGACTTTGTAGGAAAAGCTAGGAACCAAGTTATTGTTTTCTACTACTTGTCATCTACAAATTAATGGTCAAACTGAAGTAGTGAATAGGACTTTGTCTTCTTTGTTACGTGCTATCATTAAGAAGAACTTGAAAACATGGAAAGATTGTTTGCCACATGTTTAATTTGCTTACAATAGGAGTGTACATTCTGCAACTAAGTTTTCACTATTTGAAATTGTTTACGGATTTAATCTATTGTCACCTTTGGATTTAACCCCTTTACCTTTGAGTGAACGTGTAAACTTAGATGGCAAAAAGAAAGCTAAATTGGTGAAACAGATTCATGAAAAAGGCACGGTTGAATATTGAAAGAAGGACCGAATAATATGTCCATCAACCCAATAAGGGACACAAAAAGGTAGTATTTGAACCAGGAGATTAAGTTTGGGTGCACTTGAGGAAGGATCGTTTTCCGGAACAACGGGTCAAAACTACTACCTCGGAGAGATGGACCATTTCGAGTGGTGGAACGTATCAATGATAATACCTACAAGCTAGAGTTGCCAGGTGAGTATGGTGTTAGTGCTAGTTTTAACGTTGCTGATTTATATCCTTTCGATGCAGGTGATGATTTGAGGACAAATCCTTTTCAAGAGAGGGAAAATGATGCAAATGAAGCTGCTCAACCACATGTGCAAGAAGAGGAGCATACACGTGGGCTTGGAGGGACTCAAGGACAGTATTCACGTGATCTATTAAGCTTGCCAAGCGGGCCAATCACAAGACTTAGAGCCAAGAGATTCAAAGAGGTATTAAATGGGCTAATTCAACACATTGGTGAGATGGCTAATGCATGGAGGCCTGATATAAGCCCAAATCAGATCCAAGGGAGCCTAATCACTATGATTAAGCTTCTAGAAGAGTCCAATTGAAGCTAAACACTTCTCTTCACGTTTTTCTAGATGTTTTGTACTTTTAAGAAACTTCTTTTATTCAGATTTTGTTATTTTCGGATTTAATTGAGGAGAGGGTTACCATATGTCAAAATAGCATTGGTTTGCCTTAAATTAGGGTTGAATTCGACTCCTATATAAAGGAGAGGTCTTTGTACGTTTTAAACAGATTATTATTCGATAATATTGCGAGTATTCATGTTCTCTTTCATTCTTGAGAAGATTCTTGAACTTATCAAGTTAACTCTTGTGGCGTTCAAAATAACCAGACTTATCCCATTGATTCTTGAGTGGTTCTTGAGGATTCTTGGTGTGGCATCTTTAATCTTTCGTAGTTCATGGTTCGTATCTTTCTAGGTTACGGGTCAAGACTCAACAATCTTGAGACTTGGTGATCTTGGGTTCGAATTCCATAGTTGGTACTGGGTTTCATCACAATTGTTAACGGGTTCATATCACATTAGATGAAAAATGGTAACTCAAAGGTAAATATATACTAGAGGGATAATACGATAATTTTACCTTACTAGTGTGGCATTGAATTGGGGGTACGTCTTCAAGTATAGTATATGCTATCGAGCTAATTAGTTATTAATAAGCTTCACAGAAAATAAATGATATTTAGTCCAAGAGTTCAATATTGGACCCATATTAGTGTGCCTTAATATTAATGAACAATGCCCAATCATAATTATGAGTTAATTATAATTGTGAGTACATGGTCCATTGGAGCTTCGGCTTTATGGATCCATCTGGTCCCCTATCTAGCTCAAATTAAAGCCTAATAGTTATTTGATAATCAGTTGAGCCCAATAAGGTTTATTAATCTCTCTATAGTTAAGAGAAAAGTACTCTAACTATCAGTTTTAATGAATTACACATGAAAACACTCATGAATAGAGAGTGTTATGTGCATAACAGAGAGAAAGAGGGTAGAGAAAATTGGCTAAGCCCTAGGGTTCACCATCCTTAGTATTTGGCAATCTCAGAGAAATCAGTACGAGGAGATTATCTTCTTGTTCATCTGCGGATCTCTTTGTTGGGAATCAAGAAGGTGACCATGTACTGGATCAATCAGACGGCTTTCGAGAATAGACGGAAAGACGATAAGATTGTGGAGCGAATCCGAGTATTGTTCTTTCTAGATCTAGAAAGAAAAATTTTGAACGATCCGAAATATGTTAGATCACGACCAAGCCGAAATATCAATCAAACGGCTTATGTTAGATCAAGATTCGAAATATTTTGTAAAAAAAAAAATTTTAAACGACCAATTCCGTTACGTTTATAGATTTTACAAAACTATGGTATTCTTGAAAATAATTTTACGAAAATATTTTCTAGAAATTTATTCTAATGAATACCAGCACATAGAAAGGGAGAAGGGCACCGAGCGAAAATTTTTATAGAGTTACTATTTAAGAGCAGTCTCTTCCTCCACAAATTACCTTCTTCTTTTTTCTTTTTTTTTTTTCTAGTGCTCTTTTTGCCTAAAAAGAATTTTGAGTTTCTTTTCCTAAATTTGAACGATAAAATTGAAACAACACAGTCAATATTGACTTCAGTTCCTTTGTTTTTTTTTTTTTTTTGAAAAAATATTGTCTTAAGTTTTTTTTTTTTTTGGGTAATTCGTCGTGGAAATATTGTCTTAAGTTTTATACCAATTAAAAAGTGGTGTATAAATTATTGTCATAATCTATTGATGATCACTTGGTACTGCAGTTGTTTCCTTATTCTTAAGCTTATTAGGCCTTGTAGTTAGTAGCGTGCATGCAACTCATCATCTTAACGTACATAGTATCAATAAATTCCATGAGAAATTCATTATAGGATAATTGCTTCATTCTGATGAATATTTTAATTTTTTAAAAAAAAAAAGAAAGAAAATTGGCCATCCTGTTCATTATTATGCAAAATTTTTTGGTTTAAAAAAAATAACTACAGGGTAAAAACTAAAAATATAAAGCTTGTTTGATAACATTTATTTAAACAGTTTTTTTGTTTTTTTAATAAAAAAAATGGAAAAACTTTTCAAAAGCACGTTTGGTAAAACTACTTTTGTTTTTCATTTTTTTAATTTGAATACAAAAATTTCTTGCTTTCAAAATTTTTTTTAATAATTTTTTAGAAAGACTAATATCAAAATTCAAACATACTTAGACTCATATCACTATTTTTCTCAACATTTTCTCTCTCATCATTATATCTCCTGTCATGATTTCTCTAATTCCTTGTAAAAGTGGCATTGTTTTAAATATTTTTAAAAGTAATACTTTCCAAATAAAAATTTTGAAAGTGGTATTTTTCAAAAAAAATTTGTAAATATGGTAAATTTTTTCCGGAAAACTTCCTGATTTATTTAGAAAAAGATCACTTAATAAAATTTTTAATTCAAAAAATACCACCTTAAAATTGATTTAGATAAATACCACTTTTTTCTCTCCTCATTTGTCTTCCCTTTTTTATCTCACTTTCGATTTTCACTTTTAAAAGTAAAAAGTATTAGTTATCAAACACATTTTTATTTTTTATTTTAAAAGATAAAAAGCAAAAACATTAGTTACCAAACACAATTATGTTTTCAAAAATTAAAATAAGAAAAAGTACTTTGTTTTTGTGTTTAAAAAAACAAAATACAAAAGAAGACTCCATAATTTTCCCACAAAAACTATAACTTGACATTTAGCTTTTGCAAACTAATACAGTACGATTTTTTTTTTTAATTGGGACTTAACTAATTACCTACACTTATTATAAGTTAAAGAAAAATACTTATTACTACTCAATCCCTACTACCCCCGATGTGACTCGAACCTAGGACCGAGATCCCAGATAATGAGTGCTCTTATCACTTGAGCCAATTTACTTCGTCAACCGTATGATTTTAAGTATCTACAAATCATGTCTATTCTACCTAGTGATTTGAACAGTGAGTAAACTATTTTACTCCTCTTTAATCAATTTTTAAATTTTTTTTATATTTTGGTTACAAATTAGTGGGGAGGGGATGGAGAGGAGGGTGGGGATCATACCCCACACCTCTTACTCTCGTGAGAGAGCCTTTGCCACATGAGCTATTGTTCGTGGAATTTTTAAATATTATTTTAAAAAAATCAGTTAAAATAAAAATAAAAAGCTGAAAATGCTAGCTCCTACGTTTCTTCCTCTCTCTCTGCTGCCCCCTCCTCTCTCTGTTTCTATAGTGTTCGAGTTAGGAGATAACTAGTTACTTTCTCCTTTCCAAATCTGTGATTTTTGAAGAAACAATTTTAGAGGGTTTAGTTGTTGAGAAAATTTTCTAGAAAAAGAAAAGAAAATTTAAATTTAAGCTCAATTTTCACATTTTGTTGTTAAATTTTATTGTTCTCTACGTATTCGATTAAGGAGATTCAACTAGCTAGATTTGAGTTTAGTGCTATATTGTTTGAGGGCTTAGCTGTCTAATTTATGCTAGGACTAATTATATATTGATACAGGAATTATGGAGTCCATTGAAAATTTTGTAGGCCATTCTAGTTTATTGAAATTAAAGGAAGAAAAAAATATAGGATCGCGGTTTCCATGGAAGAGTAATGTTGAGAATCCCAAGCCAGTTATCGGGACTTTATGGTTTGAATAAGTTTCTGGGTTGATGCCAAATGTGGTGAATTATAGTTATAAAGAGGTTTAAAGGTTGAGAGAACAAATTGAAGTTTCAGCTGGATTAAAAAACTTACATCCATGGATGACGATTACCTGATGGGACTAGCGCACCAGATGAGAGATTGGAGAAACTAAGGGCCTGTTTGGCATTGTTTTTTGTTTTCTATTTTCAGAGTTGTGTTTTAAAAAATGAGAACAAAAACTGTTTTATAATGTTTTTATACAATAGTTGTTTGGCAAATGTTTTCTAGAACTATTTTTTAGGGAAAAAAATTATATGAATATAAAAAATCATATTTGTATTATAAAGAAAATATTTAGAGGAAAAAAGTCAAGAGAGAGTGACTAGATATAAGTTCAAGTAAGGGAATGAGGAGAGAGAAAATCACAAGAGAAAAAATAATGAAAGATAATAATGAGAGAGAAAGTGATAAGAGATAATAGGAAAATAAAAAGTATTGAGAAAGATAAAAGAAGAAAAAACTAATGAAAACATACAAGGGAGAGAAAGTGATAAAAATATATGGAGATAGAAAATAAAGATTAAAAAAAGTTATAAAAAACAAAGTAGCAATATAGAATGAGGGGATATAATGTGATTAACAAAAAAGGAAGCGATAGAAAATAATGAGAGATAAAATGATAGAATAAAATGAGGAGAGAGAAAGTGATGAGAGAGAATGAGGATTGAGAGAATGAAGAGAGAGAAAGTGATAAGAGAGAGTGAGGAGAGAGAAAATGATGAGAGAGAGTAAGGAGAGAGAAAGTTATGAGAGAAAAAGTGATGAGAGAAAATGATGAGAGAGAAAATTATAAGAAAATTTGTATCTGAAAGTCATATGAAAGAATTTTTATTTTTTTTTTTAGAAAAAAAAAAGTTAAAAAAACACTTTGAAAATAACATTTTATTGTTCTCTGAATATTCAGTTTTCTTTAACTCTATTTTTAAAAACTATTCTTAGAGAACAATATCAAACACCCTTATTTGTTCTCAGAGAACAGTTTTCTGTTTTTAAAAATAAAAAACTATTTTTCAGTTATGATGCCAAACAGCCCCTAAATTTGTTTTTGGAGTTAATCAATTAGCTTTGGAAGAGAGAGAATGGGACTGGGGAGAGAGGACAAAAGGGGAGGAGGGTCGACGAAGTGACGGAGGAGGGGGTAGAGCTCAAGAGAGAGAGGATTAGGGTTTTTGTTTTATTTCTTTTCTAGCTTTTTGTTTTATTTTAAATGAAATTTCTATAAAAAAAAATTAATGAACAATTAATTTAAGAAGGATAAAATGGTTGTTTTACTATATATCGCTGAGTAGGGTAAAAATTTGCAAAGATTTAAAAAAATTCTGGTATGAATTTGCAAAATTCAAATATCGAATTAGTTTTTGCACAAAAAACCAACTGATATTTGTCGATATTTGTTTTTTGATAATTTAACCCATAAATATATTGTAGGTTGAATCAGTCTTATGAGTTTAAACTTTAAGAATATTGTTTAACATATCAGGAAGATTAAACAAAAGAGATGAGAAGGAGAATTATTATTTTCAGTGGTTTATTTATTTAAATTTCATGAATGAAATAGAATAAGAATAATTAAGAATCCCAATTTGATGTATTTAATTAAAACTAGGAATAGGAGCTGGAATATATTGAAGTTACTAAATTACCTTTTTGAGTAAAATATTTTGATCTAAAATTCTCTTTATGGATCGTAGGCAAAATTTTTTATTAGGAATACAAAATTTTATTCGGAATACAAAAACAAAAAAGTAAAAAATGAATGATTAAGGATAATGTCATTCCTTATGGCACATTTATTTCACCACAATATCGTAATTGAAATAAATGAAGGAAGAAATGAATTAGAATAAAATAAAGGGAATAAGAATTATTGTTTGTATTATGTTATTTACTTAAAATTGGAGAATCCAATATATCAAAAATACTATTCATATGTTTAATTAAACCAGGAAACATAGTTGGAATGCTTTGAATTTATTAAAATAGTATTTTAAAAAATATGCATGCTTCATCATAGATAGATTTGTAACTTTTAAGTTAAAATTGCATTTAGATTTATTGATAAAAAAAAGGTAATAAAGTGCTTAAGGATAGTCATATCTATTAGGGTATTAGTGAGCAAAGCATACTCATTCTCTTGGTGTTCAGTTATTTGGGAAAAACATATATGGTCTTCTTATATTCCTCCTTCTCGGTCAGTATTCTTTTTGCATCTTTTTCATGATAGAATTCCCACAGATGATGCTTTGATGAAGATGAGTTTTTCAATAGCCTCTTGTTGTCGTTTTGTAGAATTGCTAAGGAGGATTCCTCTCATCTTTTCCTTACTTGTCCTTTTATTTCATAATTATGGTCAATCATATCCTCTGCCTTTCCATGTCCAATCAACTTAACAAATACTATATCTGATCTTTAGGATAAGGTGATGCATAGTTCTTTTAGTACTTAGCTTAATACTTTTTGGAAAGTTACTGTCATTTCTACACTTTGGATCATGTAGATCTTACACAATTAGGCTATCTTTAAGGACAAGAAACCAAACTTTTCTTCGATTTTATCCTTGTGGCATATAATTCGAGAAGCGGAACCTTTGGTAACTGGCTATATGCATAATTCTGTCATAGAATTAATGATTCTAAAGGATTTTCAGCTCATAAGAAAACTTAAGAAGGCTCCTTGTATTTTAGAAGTGGTCTAGATATCTCCTCCTTCGTATTGGATAAAGGCCAACACTGATGATTTTGCTTTTGGTAGCCCAGGTCTTTCAGGTTGTTCAAATGTATTCCGGAATTCTAGAGGCTTAGGTCATGGTTGTTTTGTAATTTTTTTATCCTTCAGTTTCACTTTTGAGGCAGAGTTGAGAGCTGCTATTAATGCTATTAAGTTTACTTAGAAATATGGCTAGAAGGAACTTTAGTTAGAAAGTGACTTAGCTTATATTGTCTCTTTATTAAGGGCTCATTCTTTGAAGTTCTTGCAAAATAGGGCCTTGCTTGGCGTAGGATTCTACGTCTTACTTCCCAGATAATTTTTGTTGCTACTCATATATACTGAGAAGGAAATCATGTAGCGGAAGCTTTAGCCTAACAGACTTCCTCAATTATTTGTTCTACTTGATGGCGGTTGACTCCAGATTTTATTTCTAGTTTTGTTTCTGATGATTGTATTTGTAAACCTAGATATAAGTTTTGTTAATTTTTCTTTTTTCTGTTTATTTCTTGAGAGGTTTGGTTTGTCCCCCTCTTTCTACTTATCATTTTTCTTTTATTTTTTCAATAAAGTTTCCCGTACTATCGAGGTTCATCAACAAAATAAAAATACTCATTCTTTTTCCTCAAATTTTGTGGGCCTTATATAATGATTTCATTTTCGTATTTTAGTAAACAATCGAAATAGGAATTATTACTCTAAATATGATTTCCATTCCGTACTAAACATGCTATTAAGGAGGGGTTTCTATCACTTTTACGTATAAAAAACTAAAAGAATTACAAAATTACGGAACTCAGACTTTTCTCAAATTTTCGTACAGTTTTTATTAGAAAAATATCACTTTTCAAAAAATATTTAGAAAAATACCATTTTTAAAATAGTTACTGGTTAACGGTTTCTGGAAACTTATTATTAGTTACTGGTTACCAGTTATAAATACCTTTGGTTATTAGTTACCAGTTTCTGGAAACTAGTTACTATTTTAAAAAATGGTATTTTTCTAAATAATTTTTAAAAAATAATATTTATCTAATAAAAACCGTAGCGCACCTTACAAAAACTTAAACCACCGTATTTTTTAAATTTTTTTCAAAATTACTGTATAAAGTCTAATTTCCCCATTAAGGAGTTGAGGAGTTAGCGAAAATACAATACTCTTTGTTTTCCCCTGTGATATGTAAGGCCCACCATGTTCTCATAATATTCCCAAATGTTTTTTACTAATTATTAGAGAGGAAAAATTGGGAGAATAGAAAATGAGTAGAATTGAAAGTAAAATTACTTTTTCTCTAAAGTTAATGCATAAATAGTGGGGAAAAGGGGAAAAAAAAAAGTTAAATTTTGAATTTCTATTTTACCCACACATTATTATTTTTTAGTTATAAGGCTTGTTCTAGGAACGTAGTTTAGTAAATTAAAACCTTCATTTTATAAATGTTTTACCATTCTATTCCTTTAATTCTTTTTTCTTTCCACTCATGCTTTTCTTTTTCCCTTTTCTCTCCCTCTCCGAGTACTCTGCCAAACATAACCTAAGTAAACATCTCAATAAGAATGATTACCACACAAATGATTGAGTTTAAGTAAACATGCATAAAAAAATAAAAAAAATTCTAAATATTGTGTGTAGAAGAAAATACCATAAATGCTTAAAAATGTTTATATTCACTAGTAGTTAGTAATTTCATGTAAAATACTTATATTATACACGTACACATATATTTTAAATTATACAACCGAATTACTAACTTTTGTCAAATTTACTGAAAAGTACTTTAACTTTTCAAAAAATTGTATTATACTTTATCTCTCAGCTGTATAAAATATATACTTCCCACAAATTACATTTTCTTTATTGAAAATCTTTTTTTTTTTTTTTTGTTCAAGTTCAAAATTAATTTTTATAAAAGTAAGTATTTTTATTACTATTTATCACGTAATACTGATTTTGTTTTAAATTATTTAACATTTAATAAATTATCAATAAATTGGATATAAAATTTATGACATACTACATTAAAGTGGGAGAAAAACGTAATATTTCTGTAGAAAATCATTCTTTTTTGTTTGGGTATTTTTGTGCATGTGGTTTTTCAAAAATAGTTGTATTATACACGTATAAATTAATTTACAAATTTTACATTACATGTATTTATATACCAAATTCTTAAAAATACTTATAATAAAAGTCCGAATTTTGTACCTATCCATATTATTAGCATTTTAGTTCCCATCTCGTATTTTGCTAATTATAGTCTAGTGGTACATGTTTGAGGTTTATCTATTTGTAACCATCTTATTGAATGCAGAGAGCCCTAAAGTTCAAATTTTCATTCCTGAAGTCAAAAGAGTAGTAACAATAATTAAATTAGCCTCAAAACTAAATTATTTTCAAGAGCAGCCACTCTAGTCTCAAAGTACAAATCAGCAACAACTTAGATGCCATTTCTGACAACACAAACTTGCCAATCTTGAATCCAATGCTGAAAATGACATTAACCTTGTTCGAAAGTACAAAAAATATTGCATATGAAGTTTTCAAATTTTCACAAGCAAACATGATCTAATCGAATTCAAGAATGCCCACTTATACATATGAAAATATATATAAGTGGCTTCCTCAGAATATGAAAATATATTCTTCTTTGCGATGAATTCAGCTAATGAATACAAAACCAAATATGTCCAAATTTGCTTCCTCAGAGTTGGACAAATTTCTCAAGGGTTTTTAGTACTCATAATTTTGTTGTAGTATTCCCCAGACAACAAAAATTGTCTCGTAGTTTGATCACATATCGTCTTATCCGTTATCCCCACCGCCTTCTTCAATTCCAATTTTGTACCACGATTAATGATACTAGTTGCAACAAAAATAAAATAAATAAACCATAATATCCTAATCAAGATATGTATGTATAAAATTATACATTACGCATTTTCCTTTGTTTTGCTTGAAATTATGTCCCAAATTGCTAACAAGAGAGGGAGTGGATCGATTTACAAATATTCAAATTCATCTAAGAATTCAAGTGCTACGAAAACCTTTTAGTGTGTGTATATATATACTCAATTACATATTAAAATATTACTTCTTAGAGAGGATTATCTAGTTTTTTCCTCCTTTATTATAGAATACTTAATATATATGGCCAAATTACCACCTTCACGTAAATTCCATGAAGAAAAAAGAAAGAAAAAAGAAAAAAAAAGACAACAGAAAACACTGTAAAATCAAAAGAGAAGAGAGGACAGTAGAAGATCCATTTTCCCATATCAGAGAAATAAAAGATAGGGAACAAAAAAGTTGAGGATAGGGAGAAAGTGGGAATATAATAGATCCCTAAACTTATATTTCAAACAATCAACAAAAGAACCGACATGCCATTTTGTGGAGCATTGGCACTTTCCACCCTGTTGGAACGTAATCCATTGACCAATAATGCCAAAACTTCAAAACCACCCCCTAATTTATATTGTACCTATTAATATCCAAGTATATTCCAATCCTATACAATTATTAATTTAAAATTTTATGAGTCATGCTAAGATCATATTTAGCACCACATATACTAATAAGAGGTAGATTCAAGCGCTAATTAAATTCACCTGAAAGTTGAGGTGTGCCCTATCCTTAGGAGAGTAATATCGTTAAATTCAATATGCGGTCAAGTATAGTATTAACGAATTAAATACAATTAAATATTCATCGGTTACTAGATTTCGTAATCCAAATCCATTTTAGTTACGGTTTATTGGATTGGATTATAGACTTTGTCTTGCACCTTATTTTGGCTTAACTTACGGTTTTTTTTTTCCCTTTGTGACAGATGTATTAATCTTCAACAGGCATATAACCATTAATCAAAACAAAACTTAAATAAATCACATATGTCTACCCCAAAAGTGACAATAAAAATCTATTATAAAACAGGAACCAAGCTAATACCATAACATATAATAGAGTTGTATATATAAATATGTATATATTTAAGTCTACTTGCATATATATATTAGATGTTAAAGTATGTTATTCGATTTTTTGGGTTGGATTAGATCGGTCAATTATATATTTAATTAAATTGAATAATTTTTTTTTTACACCTTGTACTGCTTCTTCAACATTTTCCGATTTTAGAGCCTTTATTAGAGCTACAATTTTGGGTTTTTCAAGCAAGTCCTTAAAGCCTTAAGTATAAATCTCCCAGTTTCAAACATTTTCCCATGAGTTCTTTATTTTTCAAGGGGGGAAAAAAAATGATTTGACGAGAGGTGCAAGATGGGACGGTATAAATTTTATAGATAAAGTGATACACAAAAGAAGATTAATTAACCTTTAATACAAAAATAATGCTTTATAAACAAAATGTATATAAATTAACTGTACCATATTATTAACGGCCGCCGTTATCACATGTGTGGAACAATAATTTTTTATATTATAAAAGCCCAATCTTTTTGGGCTCAAAAAATATCTGCCAAAATTATTTTCTGAAGGAAAAGAATATTCCACTACGAAGAGGGGCAGCATTACGATGAATGCGGTAAGGTTGAGAGAATATACAACACATAACGTATTAATGGGTCCCTTAGTGCATGGTGTCTAGGTATAACTAGAAAATGTGAGTGCATAGAATTTTGAGAAATTGAGTATTAAAATGTGTTTTAAGAATGCAAAAGTCAAAAATAAGACTATAACATACAAAATATTCTCAGATAAATGATGTGGGAATTTATGAGTCACAAAGTGAAAACTACATTCTATCAAAAACTTGATTCACGTTGGGGGCTTGGATACTTTTATTTTCATATATAGATGGCTGTTTTAAAG
This sequence comes from Trema orientale, assembly GCA_002914845.1. Classification (NCBI taxonomy): domain Eukaryota; kingdom Viridiplantae; phylum Streptophyta; class Magnoliopsida; order Rosales; family Cannabaceae; genus Trema; species Trema orientale. The sequence goes on from JXTC01000258.1 coordinate 401,675, forward strand.
AAGATTATTAGTTTTATAGAAAACTGCTATAAGACTAATACCAACTATTAAAGTGCGATTGAGTCTAATTTTTTAGTACTTTTTAGAAATGGAAAGTGTTGTCTAGCACTGATCGCTTTATGGGAAGGAAATTAATATAAGTAGTAGTAATTTAGACTAAATTGATTTTTTTTTGAAGTGTCATAAAAAATGACTTTTCTAATAGTTTTAGACTTCGTTTGAAACCCGAATTATGGAGGAAAAAATCATGGAAAAAGAAAAAGAAAAATAATTTTCTTAAAAATTTATAGAATTTTATTTTGACACTTTTAGTTTTATAAATTAGTGTATCAAAATTCTATATACTAAAAAATAACATCAAATTAAATTCTCACTTTTCTTGAAATTTTTTTTTATCATTTTTTGTTGCAATCCAAACAATAGAAAATCTGAGTTCCAAACGGAGCCTTAAAATGTTGTATGACTTTATGTAATAGAGGGTCACAAAAGGTCAAAATTATATGGTCACAAATTGTATAACTCTCGTCGTATAACACTGTAACACTAATAGGAATATTATTTTTCAAAACACTCTGAAAAAGAGTCATTTGAGTCCAAATTACTGCTGTCAGTTCGATTTTCCATTATAGAATTCAACTTATATATAAAGGAGAAATTATAGTAAATGTCCATTCATCATAACTTATTTTTATAAATGTTCTTTCTCTCTTTCTTTCTTTTTTTCTTTTTTTGGTGTGTGTTTACTTCAAAGGTAGCCGAATATGTCAGTTTTTAGCCTGGTTTATATACTAAACATATTAATAATTTTTTTTGTTAAATTAATTTATATTTATATACTGGATACATAATATTGGATCCACCTTTTTTTTTTCTTTTTTTTAAAGTGTGGCTTAACTAATGACCACCACTTACTACAAATTTGAAGGAAAATAATACACACACACTACCAAGTCTTGAACCTCCTGATCCCCTCCCTCTTACAAACTCACACACATATCCCTCAAGCCTTGGACCAACTGAACTAGCCCCAGTTGGCATATTGGATCCACCTTTTTACTTCAAGGTATATCAATATATATATAAATACCTTTATATATTAAAAAAAAAACTTATTGGATTGGCAACCTATAGATTGGCAACCTATATATATAGGTTGCCAATCCAATAGATTTTTTTTTTACCTATCTATAGATATTTTTTTAGTCATTGGATCATAAAATTTAAAGGGTATCATAATTTGGGCAGTTAGAAAAAAAATAAAAATAAATATCTATTATTTAATACTTTTTTATTTTCAACTTTTGCCATGAAAAAACGTACTTAATGAATTTTAATTGGGCAAAACAATACCTATAAATAGATTAAAAAAAATACCTACTGGTGCCCATATATATATATATATATCACATATGTTGACTCATCTAATAGATCATCTAGCTATGAAAATTAAAAAACAAACATATATGATATAATGATGTGTCAAAATCAACCATTTCGGTAAGAAGATAATTTGCCATCTCTCTCTCTCTCTCTAGAGTTGGGAGTTTTTTGTGCCACTTCACTGTGACGGTGAGTGTGCTCTCGTTTTCTGTAAAAGTAATCTGGCCTCTTGTGCCTCTACAAGTGTTGCTCAGTCTGTTGCTTTGCGATGGAAGATATTGTTGACTGCTGGCAATCCTTCTCGTTGGCAGATGAAAAAGAAGTCTTTGGTGTTGATGATGAATTGTTTCCTCAAAGTGGTGAGGGTGTTCAGTTTGGTCTCATGGGAAGAATTCTCACTCGGAAACCGGTTCCAAAGTCCATTTTTAAGGACTTTATGAAACGACTATGGAAGATCGAAAAGGGGTTGTCTGTGAAAGAGGTTAATACAGATACTTTTCTCTTCGACTTCAAAAATGAAATCGAATGAGACTGAGTATTAGATGGTATTCCTTGGCATTTTAACAAGTCCTTGGTGGTTCTCAAATGTCTAGAAGATCGTGGAGATGTCGATTGGGGTGGTTTTTCACACACACGCTTTTGGATACAAATGTATGGAATCCCATTGAGAGGTATGACAGAATCAATTGGATTGTTTTTTAGAAATAAAATTAGAAAAGCAGTTGAGGTTGAGAAAGACGATGATAGATCTTGTGTGGGAAAATTTCTCTGTGTTCATGTTGAGATAGATATTGCAAGGCCCCTTCAACGGGGAGCCAACGTCAAACTGGGGTCTAATGGCCTAACTAATTGGATTGATTTCTGATATGAAGGCCTTCCTGACCTTTGCTTCGCATGTGGCTATTTTGGCCATTCGGCAAAAGAATGCCTGGAGGAGACATTAAAGGAGATGATCTACACACAACAATTCCTGTGTGGGCCATGGCTGAAAGCATCGGCCCTCGATCGACCATTTACCCGGAGCTGCAGAGACAAGGGAGGTATTGCTAACCACAATATTACATCATCACGACAAAAGCTGTCATTTACTGCAGATAGTCCGAGCTTGAATTTCAAATTTCTCATGCCCTCAAAATTTAAAAGTGGTTCACCGGCTATCACAGAGAGCTCTAAAGGAAAAAACAAAGTCGAGTCTACTACTTCTTTCAAAACTGATGGGATCAAGGTGGGGCCCATTGAAGTGAATTATTTGGCAAACCATAATTTGACCCCAATACAACTTGCCTTGAAAGCTAATACTAATCTAAAAGTGCCTGTAGTTAGTGCGGGGGTTAGTGCGTCAACCACTACAAACCCCAAAATGCCCGTGGCTAGTGCTAGAGTTAATGTATCAACCGCTACACACCCAAAATTGCTCGTGTCTAGTGTTGGAGTTGGCGCTTCGACCACTACAGACCCAAAAGTGCCCGTGTAAATGCTTACCACTGGGACAAGTGAGACGATTTCTGCAGAACCAAATATGCCCGTATTAGTGTTCACAACTGGAGCTGGTGGAGTGGAGAAGCCTTGGAATAAGAAGAAAAACTGGAAGCATGCAGCTATAGCGGTAGAGAATGGATCCTATGCTCCCAACATAGTCTCTTCTTCATGCCTTGAGAAGAGAGGACTCTTGGCAGAAGGAAATGATGTACATAGAGATCCTAAACAAAGGAAAGTTCTGGGTGATGTGTCTAATCACGCAAGATCGGTAGAGGTTGCGGAGCAACCCTAACGGATATTTGAAAATATTAGCCTGGAATGCCTATAGACTGGGGAACCTTGAGGCATTCTAACATCTATAGAATCTCATCTGTAGTACCTCCCCAAAAATGGTGTTCTTGATGGAGACAAAGCTATGGGGTGTGAAAGTAAACTCGCCGAAAAATTCTCTAGATTTCTCTAATGGTATCCATGTTGATAGGGAGGGAAAGAGTGGAGGACTTATGCTTTTATGGGTGGAAGATTGGGACGTAAATATCCGCCGCTTTTCGAAGCTACATATTGACTCTATTATCACGAATGTTGGCAGATCCAATTGGAGGTTCACGGGGGTCTATGGCCACCTATACAAAAGTTAACGTCATCATACATGGGAGCTCCTTAGGCGCCTTGAAAATCTGAGCTCTCTTCCTTGGTGTTGTGTTGGGGATTTTAACTGCATCCTTCGTTCTGACGAAAAACTTGGAGGATCAGATAAGTGCAATAATTCTATGATTCAATTTCAAATGGCGCTAGATGATTGTTTACTTGATGATTTGCACTTCAAAGGACCTACTATGACTTGGAATAATGGAAGAGATGACTTGGCTAATGTTCAAGAGAGGCTCACCAGAGTTGTGGCTACAACTTCCTAAAAATCTTTATTCGAAAACCACTCCATCTCTAACCTAGACTTTTGGGGCTCAGACCATAGAGCCCTGTGCATTGAGCTGGAAGGTAACGACTGTCATGGTAGAGGCCGTGTTGGGGGCGTAACCTTCCACTTCGAACCATGGTAGATGAGAGATGAAGAATTTTTGGAGGTCTGTCAACAAGCGTGGCTTTCTCATATTTTTGATGGCACAACAACTTCTTTTATGTCTAGTTTAAAGGGATGTGTATCAGAACTAAAATAGTGGAACTCTAGACAGCTTGGGATTCTCCCAAGGAAGATTCAAGAAATTAGAGGGCGTCTTAACTCAATTTATTAAGGTCCTCAGACCAGTGCTGCTTAGAATCAAATTTGGTGCCTTAACCAGGAGTTAAACAGAAGCCTTCTAATAAAAGAATACTATTGGAAGAAACGGTCTAAAGTTGAATGGCTTTGTACTGGAGATGCGAATACAAAATTCTTCCATCTAAAAACTTCCCACCAAAGGAAAAAGAACTTCATTACTGGCTTGGAAGACAGTGCAGGTAGTTGGAAGACCAAAGAGAATAAGATCACTAGTATTATTGAAGACTATTTCATAGATCTCTTTTCATCTAGTTACCCGAGTAGTGAAGCTATTAGCAGTGTAGCTAGTGTTGTTGAGCCCAAGATCACGAGATAGATGAATGAAATTTTGTGTACTCTTTTCATTGAGGACGATATTCGATTTTCAATCTTTGGAATGGGGGCAACCAAAGCCCCGGGCCATGATGGTTTCCAAGCTATTTTTTGGACATCGTGTGACCCAAGTATGTCTTCATATTCTCAATGATAGAGGATCCATATCTGAATTAAACTCTACCTTTGTGACTCTTATCCCCAAGGTTAAGGAGCCCCGTAAAATTTCAGAATACAGACCAATAAGTCTCTGTAATGTCATTTACAAGGTCATGATAAAGGCATTAGCAAATAGAATGAAGGGTATTCTTGATATGGTGATTTCAGAAAACCAAAGTGTGTTTGTCTCGCAACGCCTGATTTTAGATAATGTTATTATTGCCTATGAAATGATGTACTCTCTTAAGAAAAGGTGTAATGGACGAAACAGTTGGCTAGACCTCAAATTGGACATGAGTAAGGCCTATGATAGAGTGGAGTGGCCCTTTTTAAATGCCATTATGGAGAAGCTGGGTTTCTGGCCAAAGTGGAGGGAGCTTTTATCATGAAATGTATTTCATCACCAAAGTATCCTTTTCTTATTAATGGAAGACCCCAAAGAGAAGTGATATCAAGACGAGGACTTCGTCAGGAGTGTCCTCTGTCTTCATATCTCTTCTTGCTGTATGCTTAGGGATTATCTGCTCTAATTTATGATGCTGAAAGCCAAAACAAGCTAATGGAGTTTGCATGCTCTAGGAATGGTCCTCGTGTTTCACACCTGTTTTTCGCAGATGACAGTCTTATCTTCTGTAATGCTAACAAGCAGGAATGTGAAGTTACAAAGATGCTGATTTTAAGGTATGGAACTGCTTCTGGTCAGGTAGTTGATTTCAATAAATCATCGATTACTTTCAGCCCTAATGTTGACCACAACATTAAATTGGAGATTCAAACTACCTTTGGTCTGTCTGCGACAAACATGCATGCAAAGTATCTAGGCCTTCCTTCGCTTCTAGGAAATAACAAACGACATTTTTTTAGTATAATAAAAGAAAGAATATAGAGCAAGCTCCAATTATGGCGAAACAAGATTTTTTCAATCGGAGGTAGGGAAATTTTGATTTAAGCTGTTGCTACTGTGATCCCGACGTACATGATGGGTGTGTTTAAGCTGCCTGTGACCCTCAGCAGAGAAATTCAAAGTCTGATATCCTGTTTCTAGTGGAGTGGCAATGGTCACAAAAGAAGACTTCACTGGATGAATTGGGAAAAACAAATCTGGCCTAAAAAAGAAAGCAGTTTAGGCTTCAGAGATTTTGTGGCCTTTAATAAAGCTCTTGTTGCCAAGAAAGGATGGAGGTTAATCCAGAATGATTCCTCTCTAGCTGCCAGAGTCCTTAAAGCGAAGTACTTTCCTACTTGCTCCTTTCTTGAAGCCCCTCTGACACACAACCCTTCATATGTTTGGCGCAGTTTTCTGTGGGGAAGAGAAGCTCTTGAGTTGGGTCTAAGATGGAGGATAGGTGATGGGTCAAAAGTGCGATTATTTCTAGATCCTTGGCTTCCACACCCGTTAACTTTTAGACCCATTATCCAGGATCATATGATTAGTGACAATTGGAAGGTGACAGACATCATTCTTGACCGACCGAGACGATGGAATGAGGAGTTAATCAGCCATATATTTTGTGAGATTGATAAAGACTACATTGCTACGATTCCACTTAGCCTAGAGGGTGGTAAGGACAGCTTGTGCTGGCATTTTGATTCCAAAGGGGAGTATAGTGTTAAATTAGGATATTAAGCAATCACGGACAATATGGGTCACCCTAGGTGTTCGCAACCCAATCTAGATAGAAAATGGTGGAATACTCTTTGGAGTCTTCCCATTCCTGGCAAGATTAAGTTGTTCATTTGGCGGTGCTTCCACAATATCCTTCCATGCTTTTCGAACATTGCTAAATGTGGTGTAACTTGCTCTTTGATTTATAAATGTTGTCAAGAAGAAACAGAGTACACTGAGCACGCCTTATTTCATTGTGTACGGGTTGAAATATGCTGGCAACTTAGTCCCTGGTGGAGCATCTACAGTCCTTGAGAAATGTTATAACAAGAGACAAACTCTTCTCCCTCTCTGTGAAGCTGGAGAAAAGTTAGCTGGAGAATTTCTGTGTAGTGCTTTGGTCAGTGTGGAAAGAAAGAAATAACTATGTTCATGCGAAACCTTGAAAAACCCCGGAGATGATTTTATCAGATGCCATGAACTTTCTCCTTGAATTTCAGAAAGCTAAAGGGTGTAATAAAGGTGCCCATGTCTCAAAAACACCTGGCCGTACAATAGAGGAGCCCTCAAGCTTAATATGGACGCAACCTTGTTTATCGAGCTCGATTTTATGGGAGCCGGGATTATCATTCGTAATGACTGAGGAGGGGTGATTGCAAAACAATCTATCAAGATAATAGGGAAGTTCAGCCCTCCGACAGTGGAGTTATGCACCATCCGAGTAGGTTTGGTGTTTGCCTCTGAGAGAGGTATTTGTGTCAAGTCTGTTGAGAATAATTCGATTAATGCGGTGGCGATGGTAAATTCTCCAGGTGGTTTATCATCAAATGATCTGATAGCCAGTGACATTAGATCTTTGTTGAGATTAAGTGGAGGTGACACTTGTAACTTTATTCCTAGACCAGGGAATGAGGTTGCCTATGCTCTTGCCAAGTATGTTTCTAATATTTCTACTACTATGTATTGGTGTGAGAAAATTCCTAATTGTTTTGCACTCTTTGTAACAAAAGACTCATCTCAATAGAATTTTCACCTTTTATTTTTTTCAAAAAAAAAAAAAAAAGCCATTTCGCTTAAAGTCCCAATATTTACTCATCATTAATTTAATCCTCTCCTTACTCCAAATATTATGCATGAGAAAGGAGAAGGCTTAGAAAAACATACATTATATGATTTATTGTTAATATACACATATAGAAACATAATAAAATAAAGAAGTGGGTCCCAACCCAAAAAGACCAAAATGAGAATGAGAAAGTATTCTTCTCCCAAATAGTAATACCAATGGCATAATTTTTCAAAAGAAAGAAAGTCACCCCTAGCATGAAGCCCCACCTTAGCCTAAAATGCTAAATGGGCAAATGAATGAATGATGGCCGGTGACCGACCTTTTCCCCTTTTCCGTTTCTCAGTTAAAACTTTCCCAATTTCTAATCCATTCAAAGCGGAAGTCAGCTCTCTCCCATTGCCAACCATTCTTAATAAATAACAATTTAAAAAAAATCAAAAAATTAAAAAAAAGTTTTTTTCTTGGACCATCCACTTTTCTTCCATTTTTCTTCCCTTTCTCTTTTTCTAAGTTATTCAAAAAACAAATTTTAAAAAAACAAGAAAAGTCCAAAATTACAGGCAAATACAAAAGAAAAATCAAAGATGAAAAATTAGGAGAAAGTTTACAGAGAAACAACAACAGATTGTACCTGTAAAGAGGTTGATTAAAGGTACTGTATTTTTCTTCCTACTTTTTTTTTGGTTTTATGTTTTAATAATCCTATCATCCTTCCCCTTTTTACAACTTATTTTTGAATGCATTCTTGACTTTTTACTGTTATTGATTGATTACATTAACATCCCAATTTCAACCAAACCCCACTTAGCTTTTTCATTAGTTATTATTGAACAGATTATTGCAATAGTAATTTTGGAAAGAAAGAAAACAAAAGGAAAAAAAAAAAAAAACTGAACAAATTGAATAATCACCTCCAGCTCCCATCAGATTGACTGAGCAAAATTTCATTTTTATCTTTTTACCTTTGACAACAATTAAAAAAAAAAGTTATTTATTAATATTCAATAAAGTGCCTCCAAATTTTTTTAAAACTTTAATTCTTTTTAATTAATTAATTTAATTAATTAATGAAGGAAAGATTTACAGTTCATCAGAGGTTGTGGAGAGTGTTCTTTTTTGTTGCCTGTTAGTGATAAGCACGCCTGGCAACTCATCATTCCCTCCAACCCCTCTCTCTCTCTCTCTCTCTCTCTCTCTCTCTCCTCACTTTTTTTCTCTCGACCCTTTTCTCTCTCTCTATCGCTCTCTCTAAAATTCTCATTTTCACTTCCTTCCTCTTCAGCCTCTACAACTTTACTCTGTTCTCTGTTCCGCTTTTTCTTCTTCACTTTATTTATTTATTTATTTATTTTGGCTATTTTATGGAAAAAAAATTCGGATTGATTTTTATCAGTGAATATCTGGGTTAAGATTGGATCTGGGTTTTGCTTTATTTGGAGTTTTGAATCGGATTTTTCTTCATCATCAGCTTCAGGTATGGTGTTTATTCTTTCGTTTCCGAAGTGGGTTTTTGATAATGTTTTGTTTGACTCAACGCAATGATATTGAAAACTATATAAATTGATTAGCCAAAACGATATGTACCTATATGAATTTTAATGGGTATTAGTGAAACTTTTTATTTTGTTTTAGTTTTTTCAATAGTTTGGCTGATTTGGGTTTGATCTGATTGAGGGGTTGCTCTGTTTTAATGGGATTTTACTGATCCAGTGACCAATTATGATGATGTTTTGCTTAGTTTCGGCTAAAGTTGTTTATAAATGAGTTGTTTTTTTTTTTTTTTTGGGTTTGTTTCCGCTAATTTTGTGGAAGTTTGCATTTTTCATATTTTAATTTTGGATGGTTTTTGGATTTCGAGATTTCGTAAGTCGTAATGAGTCTTGAAATGTCATTACAATGTTGGGTTTCCAAGATCAGTTTTGATTATGTTATAGTATTTCTTTCATTCTCGTTTTTCAGTACGACCCACCATTTGGTTTTTGTTCTAGTCAATTCTGTCACTGTTAGCCCACTGTGCCATGCACGTGTGTCTCTTCAGTGCAACTATATCTATATCTCCGTTTTTACAAAGCTTTCATCTGCATTTTGGATCTGTTTACCTCAGTTTGGCCAAATGGTTCTTGCATTTTGATTGTGAAATTTCGTGTTTCGATGCAATGGCTACTCTAATTGGTTTACTGTGGGAGGAAGTAACATTCATTTCATATACCTTCGAAATTCTTCGAAAAAAATTTACTTGCATTGAGTTCTTAATTCCTCTTGGTAGTTTACCCTTTTGCTGCATCTCTCTGTTTTGTTATAAGTCTTACTTTTTTTTTTTAATTCCCATTATTTTATTTTTCTTTTAAATAGTGGAGCATTGTCGCCTAAGAAATTGGGGAAGTTTTGTTGGTCCATTATTTTAATTTTATCTTTGTTGGTGACTGTAATTTTAAGATGGCTAAATTTCACTGACCTGTGGAAATACAAACATTATTACAGAATTACAGCTATAGATTCTTTGGAATAGTTTTCTCAGTTGGTTGCATTTTGTGATATGTTGAGATGAATACTTTTCATTGAGGAAGATAAAGTCTTTGTCAAGCATTTTATGGGTGTTCTTTCTCCATCCACGCCGAAGTAGTATGTTGTCTAAGTATCAAATTATATGAAAGCAATTAAGCTTCATCATGGGCCTTGACCTTGTAAAGAAGAAATGAAAACATCTTGGGAAATATTTTATAATGCTAGACAAGAACAGGAAAAAACAGAGAAAATTTAAGGAAAATGTGCAATTGGGTTCAATTTTTCGGAGCAAATATAAGGAATAATGTGAGTTTTCGACAAGATGATTATTCATGTCTAACGTTGCTTGGGGGTTTGTATTATATTATTTCATTTCTTGTTAATTTCTATTGTCAATGATGTTCATTTCACATATGTTTGATTGTCAAATTAACTGCGGTAGTTTGGTCACACCTGATTATGTTTTATTTGACTCTGTTACTTTAACAGTCATAATGTGTTTTTTTTTTTTTTTTTTTTTTTTTTTTTTNTTAAAAAGTGTACTCTTCATTCATGAAATGACAAATTTACCCTCATTTAATACTATAACTAAATTGAAATTTGATTATTCTTATTTTCAAAACACATAAATTGTATTAACTTTTTTTTTTTTTTTCTTTCTTTTTTTTCTGCCCTTATTAATTTCAATTATTTTATTTCAGGATATATAACTTTTGTGAACCCAAGTTTTGGATTTCTAAATAGATAAAGCTACTAAAAGACAACATGGCTGTTTCCATGAGAGATTTAGATTCAGCTTTCCAGGGAGCTGGACAAAAGGCGTATCCTTCTTTGTAATAAAAGTATTCAGCATTTTAAGATGCTAATTTTCTAGTAATTGAAATGTCAAAATTAGTCCGAACAATTAAAAATAAAGTGAAGATAAAATTGCTGCATTTATTCTGCCACTCTTATGGATTGATCTGATATCTTCCTTAGAAAGGTTGCTGTTATTCTTTGACAACGTTTTAGTGGACTTGAAATATGGCGTATTGAAAACTTTCGACCTGTTCCGATTCCAAAGTCCTCCTATGGAAAATTTTTTACCGGAGACTCATATGTGATCTTGAAAGTAAGTGATTTGATACCGATCCAACATATTTCTTATCTAGTAGTAGTCTTTGATTTTTTGTTCGTTAATTTAATTTTAATACTTTAAAGATGTTTTTGGATGTGATTTTGACTTCATCAATTCATTTTTCCCCCCTTTTGGGACTTTGGTACAAACTTCATAGTAACATTTTAAAGGCAGTTTTATATTTGTTTTTCTCAGATAGTGTTCTAACTATTAAACAAATTGATTTCTCTTGTAGAACTTATAATTGAAAGGACATGACTAAATTCTGGAAATTTTACATAACGTTTTTATTTTAATACGAAAAGAAAGATATATTGATAACATATCAGAGAAATTGTCCTCCACAAATAAAAGAAGCAGAGATAAAACCAAGCACTAAATACATTTTAAGACCCCCTCTAAATTCAATAGAGTGGAGGATAATATCTATAAAGTCCATAAAATTGAAATCCAAAGAGAAGCCAAAACCTTTACATAAAATTGAAATCCAAAGAGAAGCCAAAACCTTTACTCTATCCATCAATTTTTCTTCATTGATTCTGCTATTCCTCCAATCCAACAACCCCAAACAAGGCTATAATCTTACATTTTAACAAAAAGAAACAACCCTTTGTGCACATTTAGCAAAAAGAAACAGCCCTTTGTGCAGACAACTACTTGTTTTGTTGTTATCAATAACCCTTGCTTTTTCTTACTATTACTATGCAGACAACAGCTTTAAAGAATGGGTCCCTGCGCCATGATATCCATTATTGGCTTGGTAAAGATACCACTCAGGTAAGTTTTTTATACTTGGATCAAGTTGTCCAATTTTAATTCCCTTTTGTGTTTCCTTTTGACTTGGAGATATGTTAGAATAGGATGAAGCAGGTACTGCAGCAATCAAGACAGTTGAACTGGATGCAGCTCTTGGAGGGCGTGCTGTTCAATATCGTGAAGTACAGGGTCACGAAACTGAGAAATTCTTATCCTATTTCAAACCGTGTATTATACCCCAAGAAGGTGGAGTTGCATCTGGGTTCAAACATGCTGAGGCTGAAGAACACAAGACCCGGTTGTTTGTCTGTAAAGGAAAACATGTAGTCCATGTTAAAGAGGCAAGTCTTTGAAAATAGATGATGAAAGACAAGTCTGATTACATCTATGCTTTAGATTTCTTTACATGTAGCAGGTGTTGTATTCATGTATGTATTTATTAATTTATATATGCATATCGTTCTCCTGCCTTTGCTAAGTTGCAGTTTTATGTGTTGTAGGTTCTTTTTGCCCGATCTTCACTCAATCATGACGACATTTTTATTCTTGATACAAAGTCTAAAATTTTTCAATTTAATGGTTCCAACTCATCTATTCAAGAGAGAGCTAAAGCATTGGAAGTAGTCCAATATATTAAAGACAATTATCATGATGGAAAATGCGAAGTAGCTGCTGTCGGTTAGTGGCTAAATGATTTGGAAATTTAATGACGATAACTCTTCATTATTTTTTTGAGTATGTTTTACTTGTCTTTTAATGTAGAGGATGGAAGGTTAATGGCTGATCCTGAGACTGGGGAGTTTTGGGGTTTCTTTGGTGGCTTTGCTCCACTTCCGAAAAAAACAGCCAGTGACGAGGATAAGACTGTTGCTTCTCATCCTACTAGGCTACTTTGGTAATTCTCTCAAATTGCTTCTTTTTACTTTTCATCTTAGTATGTGGATCTCTCCAGAATGCATATCATCTCTGCAAAGACCAAAATTTTATCTGGTTGGATTCAATTAGAGAAAATGTCATAGAATGACCTTGTATTCTATCTTTTTTTATTACGAAATCCCCTTTATTTAAGAAATATGGGAAAACACATTTGAATTTGATTTTTTATCATAGAAAGACTTGTAATTTGACTATTTTTGTAATATGACTTCCTCATGTAAACTAAAATTAGAAAATTAATAAGAAATGACAAATTTCCCTTAATGGATGGTAGATTTAGGTTTATATGATATTTTTACTTTATGTTTGGATACGTAGATAGTTGTATGGAAACTATTTTATCACTTATGAAGTCATTTGAAAAATACAAATATTATTTGTAAATTAGTATAGACAAGTCTTAAATTTATTTAAATCTAAATAAATACTCTTTCAGTAAGGGTAATTTTGTTACTTTTCATCCATTTCCTTAATTTTGATGATATAAGGTCGTCGAATTTCAAAAATTATCAAATTACAAGGTTTTTGTAATAAAAAATCAAATTCAAATGGGCTTTCCAATATTTCTTAAGACACAGGGGCTTTCGAAAAAAAAAAAAAGGAAATACAAGGTCATTTTACGATGTTTTCTCTATTCAATTATTGTGTCCAATCATTTTTTTTCTTTTTTTCTTTCTGTTCCCAATTTTTTTCAGAACAAAAATCTTGCATGAAACAATCACTTCTGCTTTACTGGAAATAAAATTTAGATAGCGGTTATAGATTGTCAGGAACACTATCTACCAGCAAATCTCTAAGAATATAATTTACCATAATGGAGTTTCATGTATAATAGGAACTATGGAATTCAATTATACTATAGTTCTAACGGAAATACGCATGCTTTTTAAGCGTTGAGAAGGGGAATGCAGAACCTGTTGAGGCTGATTCTTTGACAAGGGAGTTACTTGACACAAATAAATGCTATCTACTAGATTGTGGGATAGAAGTGTTTGTATGGATGGGGAGAAATACGTCTCTTGATGAAAGAAAGGCTGCTAGTGGAGCTGCAGAGGTAATAACCAGTTCTCTCTATCTTATATTTGTTGTGCACTTGATGTATTCTTAATAATACTTGTCTTATTCTTGATTTCATTAAACAGGAGTTAGTCAGTGGCGCTGATCGACCAAAATCCCACATAATTCGTGTAATTGAGGGCTTTGAGACAGTGATGTTCCGATCTAAGTTTGATTCCTGGCCTCAGACAGCTGAAGTTACCGTCTCAGAGGATGGTAGAGGCAAGGTAGCAGGTCAGCTATTGAAATCTTTTACATGTGTATTCCTTGCTTTACAATTTACTACATATGATCATAGTCATCATAGAACATTCTAATATTTTCTCATTGATATTGTAGCACTTTTAAAGCGTCAAGGGGTTAATGTAAAGGGCTTGTTGAAGGCGGATCCTGTTAAAGAAGAACCTCAACCATATATTGACTGCACGGGGAACTTGCAGGTGCACAAATCTCTATCTATGGCATTCTACCTGAGTGGTTTCTTGAGTTGCACTTGGGCAATAAGTTTGATTTTTGAAGTCATAATCTATATGAACCTTAGTTTTACACTCTTTCTGTACAAGCATCTGCGTGGTTTCCATGGTTGGTAGAACTAATGGCAGAATGCAAAACAAACTTGGGAACTGAAGCATCTAGCTAATATAGAAATAAAAGATGTAAATTAGGAAGTGTATTTAATATTGTTGCATCCTTCTTGTAGCAGCTTGGCTTTTAGAGGATTTATAAATCTTAAAGAGGTTAGGTGTATTGAATTGTTATGCTAATGGTAGCTTTTGGTGCACAGGTCTGGCGTGTTAATGGCCAGGAAAAGATTCTTCTTCCAGCTTCGGATCAGTCAAAACTTTACAGTGGAGATTGTTACATTTTTCAGTATGCTTATCCTGGAGAAGATAAGGAGGAATATCTTATAGGAACATGGTTTGGGAAGCAGAGTGTCGAGGTAAAAGTTTCATAAGCAATTTATGCCTTTGCTTTTTTCCTTTTGAAATTTGTGCTTATGCTTTCTCCTTTGAACTTAACACTTTGAAACATGTCACTGACAATGATTGAGGTGACATCTAAGGGCATAAAAATTGACTATGAAACTGTTTTTGTCTTTTTTCTTTTTCTTTTTTTTTTTTAATTGTATTTCATGAGCAGAGAAGTACCTTATAACTGTCATAGCTGAGTCGTTCAATAGATTGGAGAAGATTAATATTTAATTTCACTTGATATATTAGATTGGTCTGCCTCTTTATGAACACCATGTATAAGTTTATTGAATAATCTATTAGCTTTATATATAAACCTAAAGTGAAGCTGTATTCTGCTGATGGCAGTTCTTTGTATTTTCCTGCATACCGAAAACAGATCTTTTGTTTATTGTTTTCAATACAAGAGTGATCTCTCTCTCTCTCTCTCTCTCTCTCTCTCTTTTCCAAAACAGAAACAAAGACAAATGCCTACAGAAATTCAAGTTCATAAACTACATATGTATATCCATCTGCATACATACACAACATCCATGTCTGCTCTTGCGCACCGCCCTCCCCTCTCTCTCTCTCTCTCTCTCTCTTTGGCTGTGATTTTATTATGAAGGCCATAAGCTTACCGAGTCACTGACAAATCGGGCATTCTTGTTGAAAACAGGATGATAGAGTTTCAGCTGTTTCCTTAGCAAGTAAGATGGTTGAATCACTGAAGTTTATGACTGCCCAGGTAGTTTTTCTTTACATCTGAAGAATATAGTTACATGACACAACTAATTGCCTTGTTCATTTCCACAACTTTTACTAATGGTTCCATTTTCCCTTTTGATTCTCTAGGCTCGTATCTATGAAGGAAATGAACCAATTCAGTTCTATTTAATCTTCCAAAGCGTTATAGTTTATAAGGTTAGTGGGATTCTGAGACAACAAACTCTTAAACT
Source organism: Trema orientale (assembly GCA_002914845.1). NCBI lineage: Eukaryota > Viridiplantae > Streptophyta > Magnoliopsida > Rosales > Cannabaceae > Trema > Trema orientale. Next base: position 417,235 of record JXTC01000258.1, read on the forward strand.
AACTTATCTTTTCACATGTTTCTAATTAGTTATAGTTGCTTTCAATTGACCACTAAATTAACTTCCCTGAATTCTATCAGGGTGGTCTTAGTGATGGCTATAAGAAGCATATTGCAGAAAAGGAAGTTCCAGATGAGACATACCAAGAAGATGTTGTTGCATTATTTCGAATTCAGGGCTCTGGACCTGATAATATGCAAGCAATCCAAGTTGATGCAGTGCGTTATCTGCTTTAGTCATTTTATTTATGTATTTATCTTTTATTTAAGCAGTGTATTTCTGTCAATGTTTTAGGTTTCTTATGTGGATATATTACTTTTTTTTTTTTTTATCATTTCATCAGGTTGCTTCATCTTTGAATTCTTCTTACTGCTACATTTTACATAGTGGCTCTACTGTCTTTACATGGACCGGAAGCCTTACAACCTCAGATTCCCATGAACTTGTTGAGAGGCAGCTGGATTTGATTAAGGTTTGACATGTTTGATATTTTTCTTTCTGTTTTTAACTTTGAAAGTGGATACTAGTCTGTTATGACTTTAACATATCCGTATCGAGGGAGAAGCTGTTTAGATTTTTGTACATGTATGATGTCGCCTATCCATTTTATCTTGAATTGTCAGACCTCATGTATTTTGTCGGGGTCAAATTAGCTGATCTAGTTATCTTGAACATATATTGTCTAAAGGAGGATTCTTTCATTTCTTGTGCCCATTTTGTATGCATATTATGTCAAATTCTCCTTTTTAATCTGCTTCGCTTGCAGCCTAATCTTCAATCAAAACCACAAAAGGAAGGCACAGAATCTGAACAGTTTTGGGATTTGTTAGGCGGAAAGTCTGAATATTCTAGCCAAAAAATTGGAAGGGAAGCTGAAACCGACCCTCACCTATTTTCTTGCAATTTTTCAAATGGTATGTGGATGATTCTATCGATGGCTGGTGAAATTATATTTTTTTCCCCTAAAATTGTGTTTTCTCTATTTATTTTGAATTGTAAATATCTTTAACTTTTCTTTCTTTTTATTCTCTCTCTTTTTTTTTTTTTTGGCCAATGCACACCAATCTGCAGGAAATTTGAAGGTATATTTTAGTCATTCAACTACCAGATACTCTCAACTGAAAGTTTTTTCAGTTGTGTCTATTCAGATATTTTCTGTGTTTTGTTCTCTTTAATTTATTTGAAGTTTCATCATTGTTGCAGGTGACAGAGATATACAACTTCACCCAGGATGATTTGATGACTGAAGATATATTCATTTTGGATTGCCACTCAGAGATCTTTATTTGGGTTGGCCAACAGGTTGATTCCAAGAATAAATTGCGAGCTTTGACAATTGGGGAGGTATGTATTATTAGGCTTTGCTTGAAACCGGTATTTACAATTTTGTGGTTGTTAGTTGTTCTAGATTCTAAAATGTCAATCTCTGCTTGGCCTGATCTACACTTTAGAAGTTTTAACTATGTTATAATTTAATGATAATACCAGATGTCGATGTCCCTCAATGACAATTTCTCTCGACTTAAACCTGATAATTGTTTGTTGCTCCAATGCTCAACCTCTTTTTTTCATACATACACATATATACACACACAAACTAAGACACCGATGTCAACTATGGATTAAGATTTCTGGTGTCACCCTCTAAGAAATCTATTAACCTCGTTCTTTCTCTTAACAGAAATTTCTCGAGCGTGATTTCCTTCTAGAAAAATTGTCTCGTGAAGCCCCAATTTATATTGTCATGGAAGGTAGTGAGCCACCTTTCTTCACACGCTTCTTTACATGGGACTCGGCAAAATCTTCAGTAAGTGACCATAGAACTTCTTTGAACAATCATATAACTTCAGTACTTTTTTATTTGTTTTCTATTTCAAAGGTGACAAATCTGTGAATTGTCGTTTTGGGGCAGATGCATGGAAACTCATTCCAGAGGAAACTAACTTTAGTGAAAAATGGTGGTACTCCGGTCACAGATGTAAGACTCCTTAGACCAATTTGATTCCCCTCTTGGCTGTTGGCTTTCACTGTCATCCCTTCCAATATTTATTTTTCCTGTTGATTCGCAATTCCTAAGAACTCAGTATATATTGCCTATCATGTTCAGAATTTATTGTTCGTCTGGTCATTTAATTTATGTTCATGCATTTGGTCTTTCAATACTAATATCTCTTTTAACAGGCTTCATTAATATGGTGCAGTAAGTTCATGAATGCTCTTTTAACACTGCTTTTTATAGTTGAGACGGTCCATGAAATCTATTTCTGCTATTGAATTGCATGTATGTCCAAAAGAATGACACAATGTTCGAAAATGTATGTGGGTATTTTATAGATGGAGTTAAAGAAAAGTTTTTTGTGGGGGGGAAAAAAAGGAAAGGTAGTTTACATTGTGAAAAACTCCTGTATTTTAAAATTTTTGACGAGGGTTAAACTTATATGATGCATTTTTGTTTTCTGAAATGTATAGTGCATTATCAGTTTTCACAAAATCTTCTTTTTGAACTTTTTTTTTTTTTTTGGTGGCACTCAGCCCCTTTTGACTATCAAATGTTAACTTTGTGATGATGAGTATTTTTTTTTTTTGTTTTAAAAATGACATCAACTGTCAATGTTGAAAGTGACACATTTTCGGTAATTTGGTTGTTGACACTAAAATGTCATTATCTGACTGTAATGAACTCTTATGCAAAAAGAATCATTACGAATAGAAAATTTAGGGTATGTGTGCCCTGTAGTGCCTTAGATAATGGTAAGTTAAACACTACATCTGGGAACAAATGTTTTTAGCTCCATTAAAACCTTAGAAGGATTTGAAGCCTGAGTGTAATAACTACTTAACTTGGCCATTCCCATTAAATCATGCCAATGCCCTAATTAGATTTCTGAATCTTTGACGCATGACTAGAAACCGAAACGGAGAACACCTGTTTCTTATGGAGGAAGGTCCAGCGTCCCAGATAAATCTCAGCGTTCCAGAAGTATGTCTTTCAGCCCTGACCGGGTTCGTGTGAGAGGCAGGTCTCCAGCTTTTAACGCACTGGCTGCTACTTTTGAGAATCCAAACGCCAGGAATCTTTCTACTCCACCTCCAATGGCTAGAAAGATATATCCAAAATCGGTGACGCCAGATTCAGCTAAACTGGCTTCAAAATCCGCAGCCATAGCAGCACTCACTGCTAGCTTTGAGAAAACAGCACCTCCAAGAGAAACTATGATACCCCGATCTGTTAAAGGTAACCATCGCTAAATTTTGTTTTAGAAAACAGCATCTCATTATCTTCAGCTATGTAATGTTAAAATCTCTCATTTTTTTGGGGGGTGAAGTGAGCCCGGAGGTCACCAAACCGAAACCAGAGACTAATGATAAGGAGAACTCTATGAGCAGCAGAATAGAATCTCTCACAATACAAGAAGATGTGAAAGAGGGTGAAGCAGAAGACGAGGAAGGTCTCTCAATATACCCATACGAACGCCTTAAAACAACATCAACAGATCCTGTCATCGAAATTGATGTGACTAAGAGAGAGGTACAGTGTTGAAATGGCATTTTACCATCAGAAGTTCAGGTCTTTTTTTCAGTTCTCACACTTCGAGTTTTGACACATGCAGACCTATCTTTCATCGGCGGAATTCAGGGAGAAATTTGGGATGACAAAGGAAGCTTTCTATAAGCTACCCAAATGGAAACAGAACAAGCAGAAAATGGCCCTTCAACTGTTCTGAGTCTCATTATCTCTATCATCTTTTTCGGCTTCCTGCAGTTTAGGATGCAGGTGGAGGAAAGCTTACCTGCAAATCTGTACATTCCTTCCCCCAAAATGATAGTGTCCAACTTGTTTTTTGTTTCTTTATCTCTCGTTTCGACCAAAGTATAAGAATTCTGATCCAAAAGCTTCGTTTCTTCCTGCAGTGGGGGGACGCGATTTCTCAGGAGTATAAGGGACAGCATCAGTGCATTTTTAGCTGCTTCTGCTCCCAAGAAGTTTGTTTTCAAACTGGACAGAACCCAAAAAAAAAAGTTTTCCCCGTCTTTTTCGTTCTTTTTTGGCCTTGCGAGTTTGTTTGAATATCTAGGTTTTGTTCGTTGTTGAGTTAGCGGCTTGTTATTCTTTATGGTCACAGGTTTGTTGTGAGCTTGTTTTATTTTTCTCCTATTTATTTTATCTTCATTTTTTATTCCCGAAAAAAAAAAATGACTTTCAGTAGATCAATTAGGGGGGGCTTGCAAATGCAGTCTACTTAGGTGGTATTGATTACTGAGGATGATAAGTGTGTACAGCAGAGTGTAAAAGCCAGTCTACTCTTTATTTGATTTGAACAATAAAAAAAAGTGTGATTTTTGTCTTCCTTTGCTCCTATCACTTCTTCTTTTTCGGCATTTCCGGCGAAGGTCTCACCGAGGGTCTTTTGATTTTGGGTTTGGGCAAGCGACAAGAAGTTGCACCTTTCATAGATAGGGGTCCAGACACTTTTTTTGGCAAGCTAACTAAGGGTTGGAGTTGAGCTGCAAGATCAGATGTTATTCTTTGTACAAAGTTTATGCATAATTTGATTGGAATCTTCTATATGATTCATTTTTCAACCATTCCATCAAATGTTTTACTTTATTAATTTTTTATTTTAGGACTTTACTCCATGAATCACAGGTCTTGTCATGATACCACTTGATCCGATGCTCTTTTTCTTTTTTCTCTTTTTAAATTTAAAAATGAATAACGGAGGTTTCTCAAACAATATCATCTTAAGAGCATCTACCCTCTTCATTTCACCCTTTTTTAAAAAAAAAAAAACTTGAATATGCTTCAAAGAAAGCCCCTTGACATTGGTTTTCAGTTTGTTCTTTCTTTGTCTTACAATAATATTTCTTCAAAATTACACTTGTTTTGCAATTTTGCACCTGATCTTGGTTTTATCAAGTTGGAAAAAGAATTTCAAATAAAATAGTGAAATATTTTGATGGTAAGTATAACTCATGAGAGCACTACTCTTGAGATAGAACTTGGGCGCTTGCATTACATGAGAAAATCACTGCCTACCTAAAAATGTATTTACATTACGTTTCTTTCTATTCTAAACATGTAATATGGGTAAGCTATAACATTAAAATTTTGTACAAAAATTGTCGTATCCAATTTGTGGCAATTTGGTCCTCAAAGTTTCAATCGTAGTAATTAAGCCCCATGAATTTTCTGATTTGTAGCAATTTGGCCCTTAGATTGTCTAAATTGCAACATGTTGTTAAAATTTTGACAAAAAACACACATGAAAAGTACGTGGTTGTATCTGAAAGTATATTTGAAAGGTAATTTGGGAATCTCAAGCATAAAATTAACAACTACAGAAAAATTTCTATAAATTTGCTACTCTAAGAACCCTAAAAAATACGAAAAATGCATCTTTTCTTCTTGCCAAATCTTTTTTCAATTTATTTTCTTTTCAATATACTTTTTAGATGCTACCACGTGCTTTTAACCTGTGACTTTTGGACAGAAATTTAACAATATGTTGCAATTTAAACAATTCAGGGACTAATTTGCTATAAATCTAAAGTTTAAGAGCTTAATTTCTATAATTAAAGCCCTGAGGGCCAAATTTCCACGAGTGTGATAGTTCTAGGAACATTTGTGCCATAAACCCTTACTGAAAATACGAGGCTAAAATAACCAATTAGCCTAAATATAGGGATATTTTTGTAATTTTTCTCATAATAAATTCATGAATGGAGATTTTGAGGATGTTTTATACAGGACAATGGTCCGTGACTTCCTTGCAGGCCTTTATCCATAGTCTCATTCTTTTAACAAGTCAATTAAGGGTAAAAGTGGCCTATGCACCTATAGATCACATATGTTGCCCTTCGATTTGGATTTCGATTCTATCTTCATGTACATGACAAAATTATATAAAATATATTTCACATTCAAAATTTATTTAGTCAACTCCTAGTGTTAGAATTTTGATGTGGAATTTAAGCTTAGAATATAAACCCTACACTTGCAAATCTTGCTACCAAGATCATTGTGAGCGTTACTTGTCCACTTTGCAATGAAGAGTCCGAAACACCACGGCATGCGTTACTCATGTGTTCCCGTGTGAGTAAGGCGTGGCATAATATATATGGGAGCCTGATCAACACTCCTTCTCTACCCTCCATTCTTGACCTATTTTCAAACAAGAATTTGAACTTTCTTGCATGAGAATGTAGATAAGTTGGTTATAAAGAAATACTCTTGTTTTGAATTGGAAGCTCAAAGAGACGCCTATTATCAGCCTCAATCCTCTAGGGAGTACCAATCACACATTTTCCAATGTGATTGAAGTTTTTCTTCTTCTTTTTTTTTTTTGGATAAAATCGCTATAATGTTTATAAGTACTTAAGGATAGGAGAGAGGTGGGGTTCGAACCCCACACCTGATGCTTCTCAAGGAGAAGACTTTTCCATATGAGCTACCAGCTCGTAGTTTGATTGAAGTTAATCAACTACAAGGCGAAATGAAATGACATTGTTCCCCTCTTCTAGTTGGCAATTAAACACTGGCGTAGCTTTTTTTGGTAGTTCGCAATCTTTTGGAGTAGGAGGTTTAATTCGAGATCATGAGCTCTGTTCTCACCTGCTTTGCTGAAAATCTTCATGGGAACTCCTTGATTTTGCCTGGCGGTCGTATTGGCGCAAGCGAAGACGCAAAGGTCTCTTGGTAGTTAGAGACAAGAACCTTCAGATCAACCACATTGAAGGAGAACCTCTTGCTTGCTTTCTTTGCCTATTGAAGGCTTTAATCCTAGTTCATCTAGGTGTCTTTCGGTAATGATACTTAGCCTACACTTTGTTCGCATGAGGCAACGAAGTAGCCCACTCCCTTGCTCACTTTGTTTTGTCTTTTACAAAGGACTTTATTTGGACAGATAATTGTAGGCTTTTTATTGTTCCTTAGGGTTATCTGCGAAAAAATACCCTCAAATATAGCATTTCTACAAATTGAGCCTTATTTTTTGGCTTGTGCAAAATTATACCTCAACATTTTAAATTTCTGTAAATTTATACTTTTTGCATATAAATTGACTAACAAATTTCTCGCTAAACACGGAATCTAGATTAAGATATCTTATTTCTACTGACTAACACAAAAAATTTATTGAAAATAACTTAAAACAGTTAGCATAAATCATCTAATTTGTACACAGAAGGTATAAGTTTACAGAGATTTGAAATATGAGGGTATTATTTTACACAAGCCAAAAGACATAGTTAAAATTACATAAATGTCATACTTCAAGATTTTTTTTTTTTTTTTTTTTTTGCAGTTATCTCTTGTTTCTTATGTAATACTTACTAATAATTAATGATAACTTTCTTACGCTAAAACTGTCTATAAAGGAGACATGTAAAAATATGTGAAGATTTGACTTGTTATATATGTGGACAATAACACTTCATACATAGAGTCGAAGCTCGAATGTAGGTGGACTACTACTTTTTATTTATTTTATTTTTCTTTTAGTAGAGAATCATTTTCAAAATAGTATTCCTTGGCCAAATTAAACGACTTTCTTAAGTAATAGTTTTCGATGAGATACTAAGAATATACATTTTTAAAATGGGGGTACTAGTAAGATTATTAGTTTAATCACAATAGAAGTTCTTATTTAGAAAAAAAGAAAAAAAGAAAAAACATTATCAGAAGTCAACATTTAACAATCGTAGATGAGCCGCATGCAAAATATTGAAAATGATAGTTTGGTTTCTTGTGTTTTATATGCTGTAGAATATCAGAATTACCACACATCTTAATCTTCTTGATTTTTTTGCAATTATGTCTATGTTGTTGTAAGAGTGTTCTCATTTTTCAAAATATGAAACTTACTTCAAACAGATTCAATGACATTTGCGTCGAAAATTTTTTGAGAAAATTTTTTGAGATAATTGGAGGTGGGGAGAATTGAATTCAATTCTCAACATTGAAAATATGGGTAGTTATTAATCAGACTAAGTATGTGGCTACACATTTGCGTTGAAAATTGATAACTCACTATCACATGATAAGGCATTGAAATGATGACGAAAATTATTCACGGACAATTTCGTGATAGGATAAAAAAGGGAGAAGATTTTTCAGCAGAATAACTCTTTTTTCTCTTGTAATTGTAAATTGAAAAATAGATATGTTGTCCATTATTATTGTTATTATTATTATTATTATTATTATTTCTTCTGAAAAACTAAATTCACACTTTTTAAATTACAAAAATATCATACTCTAATATAGTACATAACGATATTTAATCATTTACTTATAACACTAGGTATTTTGCTCTTTTTATGAATTAGTTGGGTCTACTTTTCAGGGAAATAAAAAAAGAAAGACGAGGGCTTTTATTGCAAAAAATAAAACGAAAAAGCACCTTATTATTAGTGAATAATTGGATATTGCAAATAAATAAAAGCACCTACTACTTAGGATCTCAGTCCTAAGTTCAAGTTATACCGGAGGTAGAGGCGTGAAAACCTATTACCTCTAATAAAATGGGGTGAGAATTGGATAGTACTAAGTATTTTCCTTTAATTTGTAATAAGTGGAGGTCATTAGGTAAGCCCCACTTAAAAAAAAATTCCGAATTTATTAGAGGAAATTAGATTTTTATTGTAAAAGTTCAAAAAAATTGAAAAATCCGGGTTTTGAAATTGTTTGAAAAATCCTGGATTTAATTAGAAAAATGTCACTTTTAAAAAAATAAGAAAAATATTAGTTCTTATTTATTAGTGAGATACTTGAGGTAGCCTGTCAAATTATCTGAGGTAACTTGATTTTGATTAGTTACCCAAAGTAACCCAATTGGTTACCTTGAGTATCACTAAAAAATACGAATTTTGAAGAAAAAATTGTATTTTTCTAAATATTTATTAAAAGTAATATGTTTCTAAGAACTTTTCAAAAGTAATATTTTTCTAAATCAATCCGGGATTTTTCCAAACAATCATTCCATTAGGAATTTTTTATTTTTTTAATACTATGGGCCTGAATTTTTATAAGAAGCCTAATTTATAACTCCTCAAAAAAAAATCTGAATTTATAATTTTTTTAAAGATATGAAAAGTTCATAAATACCTTTTTCTTACGTATATTTTTTATAATTACATGATTTTATTTTTATTTTATAAATACTCATTTTCATACCTATTTTTGAAACAATATATGTTACATGAAATTTTGTCAATAAAAGTTATACCTAAAAACTAGTATACATTTCAAAATTTACAATATAGGTATAAATTTACATTATAAATGTAAACTATAAGTAAAAATATACATCGTAAATATATATCAAATATATTTTACACATCAAAATATATACCAATAAACATGTATTTTTGAAAACAAAAATAAAAACGGGTATTTTTGAAATATGAGGTACAAAAAAGGTACCAGGTGTAAATTATTTCTCTTTAAACATTAATTTAGTCTATTAATTTGTCCTTAAATTATTGAGAAACTCTTGTTTAGTCTCTCAACTTTAAATTTATTTCGTTTTGATTTTTCGACTTTTAAAATAGTTTCAGCTAGCCCTTGAAAATTTGGTAGTTAAAATAAAAATATATGTAAAACGTAAACTTTATCTATTAATTTTATTTGAGTGATTTTCTATTTATGTATTTTTCACGGACAATTATGGTATATGTTAAATCTTTTTAGTTTTGAAAATGGCAAAGTAATTATTTTTTGTCCATAAGAGTTATTACATAAACTAGGGTGTGATTTTTTTTTTTTTTTTAAATTTGATTCTTAAATGAACTGTCTTTTATATCAAACTTTGTATTTTTTTTTTTTAGAATGATTTGTAGATGCAATATTAAAAATTGGAGATATGAATGCCCAAAAAAGAAATTAGAGACCAAATTGCTAAAATTGAAATGATGGGGATCAATAGTGCCAAAATTTTCTCGTTCAAATGAATTCCAACGAAATTTTGGATGGCGTACACCAAAAAACTAATGATAGCAAAAGAGAAACGTTAGGAATCTAAATACAAAATAATAATAATAATAATAATTATAATAATTGGATAAATATTATTAACAACCCTTCAATTATACCTATTATACCGCTTTACCTCCTGAATTTTCAACTTACATAGTAATGATCTCTGAATTATGTAATTGTTGCAACAGTAATTATTTTGTCACAAATGTTAAATATTTAATATAAATAAGTCATTAAAGAGTATTAAAAAATTAAGATTTCAATCTTATTCACTCTTATTTGAAGATAACAAACATTTGATTTAGTACTAATGATTTAACTTGAGTGTGTAGTGAAATAACTTAAAAAGTTTTAATTTAAGTTAATCAAGGAATCAAGCTTGAAGATGGATACATATTGGACTTATTAGAATCAAGCTTGAAAATGGATACATATTAGACTTATTAGAATCAAGCTTGAAGATAGATGGAAAAGAGCTTGAAAACAAAGATCAAGAATACAAGACTTAGACTAGCAAAGGTTAAATACTTAGTTCTTGTACTTGAATATTTGTCTATACATACTATGATCTTAATGGCTCAAATTTTTCATAAAATTGGAAATTTTCAAACTAATACAGTCAAACTTACTTATCTCTAATTAAAATATAAATTTTTTTTTACACAAGCTTTTAAATTGATTTATAAATTTCTATAGTTTCCATATTACATAAAAAATTAATTTATGAAGTCACATTTTGAAAATAATCAAAGAGACTTGAAATAAAATTCAAACATTGCTCTCGGGTATTTTCGGCAAACCGGTTCTCATTTTTGGTCTACCGATTCCTTGTCGAATTTTCAGAAATTTTCAGATTCGGCCGTTAGAACCGCACTACCAACGACTAGTATTTTCGATCGACCGAAAATGATAGATTATCTATCAAACGGTTTAAAACGGCTAGTTTTCATTCAAGTCTATAAATAGAAGCTTTTCTAACACTTGAAATAACTTTTGAATATCCTTACATTGCTTATATCATACATTCAAGTTGTTTAAATCAATTTTGTGATCCAAACTTTTAAATCCACTTTTTCACAAAAATCACTTGAGCCAAGTAAGATCATATCTTATGTTTACATCTATTCTCTCTAAGCTTACCTTGTATCAAATACTTTCATTAGAGAGAAATTTAACAAAAACCAAAATTATAATTGCGAGGTGAGGTTGCCACCGGAGTCTAAACAACCCAATTTAAGTGAGATTGTTACCGGAGTCTAAACAACCCGAGTGTAGGTGAGATTGTCACTGGAGTCTAAACAACCCGTGAGTTAGTGAGATTGGCACTATTGTCTAAACAATCCGCGTAAGTGAGGATTAGCACCGGAGTCAAAACAATCCAAGGTTAGGCGTGATAGATCTGGAGTCGAGACTATTATAAAGGCGTGGGTAAGCCTAAGAAGAATTCACTCTATTTGTAAAAAGGTCGATTAAGCCCACAATCTTGATCCGAATAGTGGAAGCTCAAAGTAAGTTGCCAAGGGCCGAGGACGTAGGCAAACCGTTGTGTTTGTCAAACCTCGTAAAAACTGAGTTTGCATTTTTTCAATCCCTACACTCTTAAATTTATTGCAAACTATTTGATTGTGTATTCGATATTTAGTGTGCTTAATTTACTTGGTATTATTATTATATATTTGGTATTATTGTTGATTTAGCTTAAAAGTTTTAAAAGAGTGGTTTATGGTTTTACATAGTTGAAAAGTTTCTTAAAAAGTTTTAAAACCCAATTCACCCTCCTCTTGGATAGTCAATCTTGGACTAACACAGAGCACACGGTTTGGTAACTGTGGTTAAGAATGAGATTTTGAATTTTTAATTACGCAATAGACTACCAAAACTTATACAATTATTGTAGTAATAACCTTTTTTTTTCCCATAAATTGAGAAATTTTTAACAGAAATAAGTTATGTGCGAAGCGCTTTGTTAAGTAATTATAACTAAAAACAAAAATTTAACTCATAGAAGTAAATAATGCCAAAATATAGGCTTTGTCTATGACTTTTTTCTGTTAAAAAACTAACAGTTTGTGACAAAAGAGTCATTAATATAACAATTGTATAATTTAGAGAGCTATTATTATATAAGTTAAAAATTCCATAGAAAAATAATACTATGAGTAAAATTCAGGGACTCTTAATAATGGCTCTGTTTGTTTCAACCATTCCATTCTAATGGAATGGAAAATCCATTTGAATGTGTGTTTGTTTCAACAATTCAGTTTTTCCATTTAAATGGTCCATCCGAAAAATTAACTATTGGAATGATTTTTTTGTATCTTGAATAAGAATGGAAGGAGAGAGGTGTTTTTGAATGGTCCATTCCAATGCTCCCATTCTAATTACAACATATTCCACCATTTTTTCTATTCAAATGTCTCTTATTCCAATTATAACATATTCTATAATTTTTATTCAGATACACACATTCAAATAGACGAGAACCAAATGGAGCCAATAATTTTGAGACCGAACCGCCAAAATTGTAATAGCTGGGACCAATGATGCCATTTACCCTTAATGGCACGAAAAAAATTGACAGCAGAAAAGAGGTTGGTTGCGGTGGGGACAGACCAGCCAAGCTGAAGCTGCCATGCCGAACATTTCGGGTCCGGATAACGGAAGTGCCAACAAAAACGGAAAAGAGAAACGAAATTTCAGGAGAGAGAGAGTTGAGGCTCGAACCCCAGAAAGAAATTTCATTCAGGAGAGAGAAAGAGAGAGAGCTTTGGCCTTCTGCTCTTACTCTTAGCACTGTTTAGATACAAATATAGTGTAGCGACAGACACAAGCCCGCTTTACAGGGATAGTCTGGGTAATACAACATATTATCCCTATATTTATTTATTTATTTATATATACTTAAACAAAATATAAAATATTATATATATATATATATGGTGGCTATCTGAATAAGAAGAATCAGAACCAGAAGAAGAAAGAAGAAGAAGAAGAAAAACGAAGCGGTTGGTATTAGAGAGAGAGGTATGAGCAGCGAAAAGGTTCCTTCCTCAGCTACGGCTTCTTCTACTGCTCCTCCTGCTTCTCCACATGTTGAGTTGGCCAAGGGCGTCAATGGCCTCGACAAGATCGTCCTCCGCGAGTCCCGTGGCAGTTCCGCCGAGGTAAAACACTACTCAACTCTCTTTCTCTCTCTCTTCGACTAGTTTCATCGAGATCTGAATGCTCGATTCGCCATATGGATTTTGATTGTGTTTTCTCTTTCGATTTCATTTCGGAATTTTAGGCTTGGTTTTGAATTTCGCCATCAGATCTGATCCGTTTCATTGCCTGATTTGATCTTACTGTTATGTATTTGTGAGAGATTGTTCGAATGTGGAGGTTGTAATGATAATTTTTGTTTCCTTTGATCTAAATTGTTGTGAACCTAAGATATCTTATGTTTACGATTAATCGCCTGAATTAAAATTTGAATTAGTTTAGTAGAGTTAACAAGTGTTCGCTTGAATCTATTCTGTTATTTATTTATTTATTTATTTATTTATTTTTTCACTTTTTATACGTTTTGTTGGTAAAGCAGATCGTTTAGGCATAATAGTCAACCAGTAGAGATTTATAGTCGTGTTATTTGTTTGATTATTTATTAATTGTTTTAGAAGCTATTCATTGATGAGCATTTAAGAATTTTGGTAAAATGTAGTCTGGAATCTGAATTGGTATGGGTGATATGATTGATGTGTTCAAGAACAGTAAATGAGATTACGGGACTTATTAACTTATAATTGACGTTTATTTCGTTGTCTTTAACATGAGAGCTGACTCCATCCGCTCCAAGATTTTTTTTTTTTTTTAAGTGTTATTAAAAATTTGCTCTGATCCTGAGTAAATTAGTAATTTCTCATTATCAATCTTTGCAGATTTTTTGGTTAGTGAAGGGATAGGGAAGATAGATTTTCTTGAAAATTGATCGAGGCATTGTATTTGTATACATTTTCTGTTAGTTCAAGGCCATGTTTACTAGTCTGTAATAGATAGCAAAGGGCATGAGGAAAGGGAAAGTATTTCATTTTCATGTCTTTAGACTCTTTACGTACCAATTAGAATGAGGAAAGGGAATTCTAATCTTTCTCACCCAGTGTTCTTATTTCCAAACATTCTTTTTCAACTGATTCCCTTTAGGGATTAGTAAACGCGGCAACTGATTCCCTTTAGGGATTAGTAAACGCGGCACAAGTGTTCAACAGATTTTAGTTTTTAGTTTTGGGTGTGGATGGAAAGAAAAGTAGAAGCGGCAGAAGAAAGGAAGAACTAAGGCAAGAGGCAAACTGATGCTCTTTAAGCTTCTATTGAGTCTTCTTTAGTTTATTTTAAAAGATTTGTTCATTTTCGAATTTCCTCTTTAATTATCAAGTATTGATCTGCTTACAGATATTTACCGGCCTGCCTTTGGTTGGCTTAGTATTTCTTGTCTTTTACCTTCTTTTCCTCTTCTGGTTCTTCATATATGTTAGATTACCAACTTGATTGTGTTATGAATTTTCCAGGAATCCTAGAAAATTCCTTAACACTATTTAGGGGTTTCTTTGATTTCTACTTTGTTACTTTTTGGCTTCCAGGTTTATCTGTATGGAGCTCACGTGACATCATGGAAGAATGACCACGGGGAGGAATTGCTCTTTGTCAGTAATAAGGTGCAATACACTAATTTGATTCGAACTTCATATTATTTACTGAGGAATTTTGTTGAGAGGAATTCCTTTAGTCTCTTTTCCAATATTTTGACTTATTCCTTTATTTGAGAACCCATTTTTCAGTTGCCTTTTCTTGTATATGTTCAGAGGTGTATCTATGTAGTTCACATTTATATAAACGTTATAGCATCAATCTATTTCTTAAGGCGAAAGGTGGTGTGCTTCAGTATTAAGTTTGCAATTTATTTATGAACCTTTAAGTATTAGCCTCCATTTTCTTTACTACAGAGAAAAAGTTTGTAAATATCTGGGTCCTTAGTTGCTTGATTGTCTTCTTTGACTCTTAGAGTTAATTAGCTAATTTTCAAACATCCATACCCTTAACAAGTATCACTTTTCCACCCCGATAGTTCAACAATGATTTCAGTTAGTAACTGCTTATTTTTCTTCATATGGTAGCAAGTTTTTATGGCATTACAACCTAATTGTGTGGATATTCGTTCCTTGGCTGTGGTTGTTTTCCGATGCAGCTGGATAATAATTGAGCTAATAGTTGCTCAGATGTCTTATAGAGCAGTAATTTTAAATAGCCTGGCAGGCTAATTGTGCGGACATTTGTACCATTAATTTTTTTTTTCGTCCCCTAGTTGGATAATAACTAAATTATTATTTCTTTGTTGTTTAAGTGCCTGTTTGGCATGGATTTATGTCTAAAAGCTGCTTTTAGATGCATTTGGATATCAAGTAGAGGAGATTTCACCTTGTACAAGAGTTTTCGACANCTTTAGATCTCATTAATGAAATTAAATACCATCATTTCTCCAGTAATTTCTTTAAAAAATGTGGTTTTCTTACACTAATTTAAAATTTGCAATTTTTTTATTCTTTCCTTCTACCGCTTTTAAATAAAAACAAAAACTTTCCTTTGGAGGCCTAAATATTTTTATGTAATTCCAAGCAAAACCATACTGTTTTCTACAAATCGTGTTATAGATTTCAGTTTTACTACCATTTAATGCTCGTCATTTGATATTTTGAACAGGAAAACTTAATTTTATAAATTTGCTCATTCCTTTGCTTAATTATGCTTCATAATGTAGAGCTATCATTTCCTTTGGATTTTTAAGGCACAGGATAATAGAAACTGAAGTCAGTGCTGCATGTTACTGAACAGTTGTTGCGGTTACTGCAGAAAATGGAGTGAGTTTAACCTGCATGATTCTTGTATCATAAATGCTAATGAACATCAAAGAATTGGTACTTGTTTTTGTCATTGTTCTCTTCCTTACCTATTTTGTAAAAATATCTAACCAGTAATATAGGATTTTTCGAAAAGTGAGAGCTCTATGAATTGTTTGGAAGTGATGTCTTTTGCTAGCATTGTGATCCCATTTAGGTTATCATCTATACTTGAAATTAAAATTTTATGTTTAAACATTAGGTATGTGCATCAATAACTATCGTTTTTTGTTATTGATCTGGGTGGTTATATTGCTGTCCGGATTCTTGCCTTTCTATCCCATACTAATCTTTTTACTTCTATTCATTCCAGTTCACATATGTGATACAACCTAAAGCAAAAAGTAAAGGTTTTATTCTCGTGTGCAGGCTTTGTATAAGCCTCCTAAAGCAATTCGTGGCGGAATTCCAATTTGTTTTCCTCAAGTATGCCCTCCTTTTTCTTACTCTTTTTTACCTGCTTTGATTCTATCCATCTTGGTCAAGGAAATTTCTGTCTGATTGCAGTTTGGAGGTCTTGGTCCTCTTGAGCAGCATGGATTTGCCAGAAACAGGTTTTGGACTGTGGATACTGATCCACCCCCTTTTCCAACGCCAACATACAGCAAAGCTTATGTTGATTTGATCCTTAGGCCTTCTGAAGAAGATATAAAGATCTGGCCGCACAGGTAAGCATTTGAGAACTTGTATCATCTCTCTCTCTCTCTCTCTCCCTCTCTCTCCCTCTCTCTCCCCCTCTCTCTCCCTCTCTCTCCCCCTCCCCCCTCGTTTTATTTATTTTAAATAAAATGTTCTTGCTCGCATTTTTTACTACATTGGCTTCCTGTTCACTTGAAGTTATGAGTTCCGGCTGCGGGTGGCTTTGGGACCAGGAGGAGATCTTATGCTGACATCTCGTGTTAGAAACACCAACACTGATGGGAAGCCATTCACATTCACATTTGCGTATCATACTTATTTCTCTGTATCAGATATTAGGTAATTCATGTGTATTTATTTTGTTATTCTGTGATGTTTTTGTCTTTTGATATGTATGCTTTTAGGTTGCTTGTATTGCATAATGTGGACTTTATCTCTGATATCTCAAGTATAATTTACAGGGATAAGTGGACAAGTTTTCTACTTCATTAGGATAGTGGGTCACTCATAAAATTAATGTTTTCCCATGGAAAGTGTATATCTCTGTATGACTATAAACCAAACATGTTTGCACTGCTTTTACAGCATGCATATATTTGTCGATTATTTTTTTCCCCTCCTGATAAATTTATATGTAGAATATGTGGCTGAGAGCCTCAACCATTATTTTTATTTGTAGTTCCTTTGCTACAGTACTATGGCATTGGTTTGATACCATCCACGGAAATTTGGGTGGTAAAATTTCATTTTTTGTTATTTTGGGAAACTCATTGCTGGTGTTTTAGTTTGTGAGAAACTGAAGTGATCTGGTGTGAGATGCACAACTCCTTTATGATTTTTCATATACATGATTTTTCAAATTTTGCTTGGTGGCAGTTTGTTTGTTCCTAAAGCTCAATTTATGCCTTGATTTCAGATATGCTAAAAGTGATTTTAGAATGGTTTGAGTTAATATTACTATTTGGCAAATCTGACTGTTGTTAGATAGAGAATAAGTATGGGCGTGCTTGGTATAGGATTCGAATCCTATTCTACAAATCCAGAAGCAACTTTCTACGTGAAAGCTGTTTCTAGATTTACTGAATAAGATTTGAATCCTATACCAAACGCACCTTATATTTCCTGAAAATTTGATCAGGTACATGAAAAACAGGGACATCTTTAAATAAGATCATTTATATGTAAAACTATCCTTTATTACTTGTATGATTGCCAATTTATTTTAAATAGCAGATTCCTAAGAAAAATAGTAAAAATTATGGAACTTGGTAAAACTTAAACCAAGAAATAAAGTTTTTGAAAGAAGCTGAAAATTTATTAAGATTACAAAATAGTTTAGAAAGAATAACATTCTTATTTAGTAAATAGTTGATTTTGTGAAAGATAGTACAAATAGATAAAGTAATAGGTGAAATCAAGCAAAAATATCCTTTGAACTCAATGAGGTTGCTTTTTACTATCATTGGATATGTCCTGGCTGGCATATTGAATTGTGAATTTTCTCCTATGGTTAATTGACAATCGCTTCAATTTGACGACGGATGTTTAGTGTCCGTCTTTTCTGATTGGAAATATTATAACATAAATATTTTTCTGTTTTCTCCATGTATATCTCAATTCTAGTTGTGTAACATGTAGTTGAATATGTAGTCTGCAACTTCGAGCAGTATTTATTATGACCAATTCTGTATGTGCAGTGAAGTTCGAGTAGAAGGATTAGAGACCCTGGATTATTTGGATAACTTGAAGTACAGGGAACGCTTTACTGAACAGGGGGATGCCTTAACATTTGAATCAGAGGTAAGTTACTTCATCAGTGAGTTTAGGATGCCATTCTTTATCCTTTTGTGTTTGTTATTTATTATGCTTTATAATCTTGCTGGCCTGGTTAGGTGGACAAGATCTATCTAAGCACCCCTACAAAGATTGCAATTCTTGATCACGAGAAGAAGAGAACATTTGTGATACGCAAAGACGGCCTTCCAGATGCTGGTGAGAATCAACATGTGCATCTGCTTTCCTTTGGTTGTTAATGGTGCTCAAGTTTTCTCTCATATTGGTATCAGTCTGTACCTTTGTACTTAAACTCAAGCCCTACTTCAATGGATCTCAAAGATGAATCTGTTAAAATATTCCTAACTTAGTTGTCCATGTTTGGGGAGGGGGAGGGGGAGAGGGTTTTTCTAAATTTAAAACCAAAGTCACTAACAAACTCTGTGATTGATTAAGTTGTTCAAGTTCCTCTCTCCTGTTTTGGCTCGGAGTATAATCCTTGTATCTCTGAATTTACTATGTGCAATACTTTTCCACGTAGCGCTCGTTGAAATTATTATTATTATTATTACTCTTTTGATGTGCTGTACACTATGCTTATTATTGTCATTTTCTGTGCAGTGGTATGGAATCCCTGGGATAAGAAGGCAAAAGCTATGGCTGATTTCGGAGATGATGAATACAAGCACATGCTGTGCGTTGAGGCTGCTGCTATTGAGAAGTCTATCACACTGAAACCTGGTGAGGAGTGGAAAGGAAGACAAGAGCTTTCGGCCGTTCCTTCCAGTTACTGTAGTGGGCAACTTGATCCTCAAAAAGTTCTCCAAAGCAGCTAGATATCCACATCCATTTATCTTGTACAGGTACTTAATTATCTAGCTCTTTCATTTATTTTTTTATTGTGATAATGGATTCAAAGTCTTTATAATATGCTTTGAAGTAGCCCCGGGAAAATCACAATAGAAGATGGTTTTGTAGAAAATGCATATCATAAAAGTCTATGATGTATCTTGGTTGCATCTTCCGTGCGTATGGAACCTTGTTTTGCTTCCTGCCATATTTGTTCCTTGCAAACGGTATAATATTGAGACTGCATTGATGATTACCAAGAGTCTTAAAAGGTCGAATATGTGTTCTCAGTGTAACTTTTAGGTGTCTGCTTGAAATAATTCTCACAGAAACTTCTTCTTTTTTTTTTCCCTGGCAAAGTTCTAAGAAACTGTCTTAACAACTTAATAAGGTGGATTTCAGTTAGTCCTTTTCTTTTTTCCTCTGAACTCACGCAAAAATTGAAACATTCTTTCACCTGCTTGCTCCTTTAGAATTCTTTGAGATATGAATTTTAAGGAAATCCTTCTTGCAGCAAATTGAAAATCTACTCTTAACCAAAATGTCAGCTTTAGAAGAATCCTGGAACAAGGCTCACTTGTTTGAAAGTCGAGTTGTTAAAGCTGAGAATCCCAGACAAGGTTTAGTTGTTTGAAAGTCGAGGGTTGTTATGGGTTATTGTTATTCTTGTTTTCTTTGCTTCAATTAGAATGTTGGTAGATAGTTTTCAAAAATCTTCTGTAGTATCACGATCATCTGCTTCACTTTGAAAATTTGTAGATATATGTACGACTGTCTCAGTGATATACAGTTTATTTTTCTCCAGGTACTATCTTGCAACGTGTAGATGGATGGGGACTTCTTCCACCCACTTTTTTTATTTTATTTTTTTTCCTTTTCATCTTAAATCTTCCTCATCTTGGATGTAAAGATGGGTTCATGAATAGATGACTTGTTTAAATAATAATGTAGTGGATGACTTTGTAATGGTTGTCTCGAGTCAAGACTGGAAACATAAGGTGAAATAGCAAACACTGCCACTGTGGCGGGATGGAGATAACATGTTATTTTAGTTCAATGGAATCTCTCATTGGAATGAAAGTGCCTTTTTGTTCACTGTCAATTTGGTTCCATTTTTTTTTTTTCTTGTTCAATTTGCAAGTTGTCATGTATAACTTTGCAAGAGTCAACTCAATCTGAAATCCAGGATATATACAGGTCCGGTAACTTTGAGAAGCATAATGTATACGAGCATATAGGGATGTCAAATGGGAATTGCCGTGCTGGCAGGGCTTGTGAAAGGTAAGTCCACTCAAACTTTTTGTTGCACTAGGCACGCCCGTCAAAACATTGTGTTGTGTTTGTGTTGGTCCATATTTAAATACTTTAGGCCTGGTATAGCCTATAGGCATAGGCATATCTTGTGCCATGCTCGTGTTATACTTGTACTTTTCTTAAGTCTATTTTGTGCCATAGTGAGTCCAAATTAGAATTAATAGTCAATTTTTAATTGCTAATTAATATGTATTCTTACAAAAATACAAATCTAGTAATGTCAATTTAAGTGTAAAACTTAGAACTAATTTTTATTTAGCCATTATTCCAATCTAGTAATAGTTATTATTATTAATTATCATGTTATTAATTTCAAAGACCACCATTTAATATTTCAAGTAAAAATAAGATAAGTTCTAAGTATCTAGTGTCATGCTTTATGGGTCGTGTTCGTGCCCAATAGCGTATTGTGTTGTGCCGGCTGATTCATAGTGCCTAAAAACATGAGTGGTATGATCCAACATTTTGTGTCTTGCTTGGCATGGTCCAAAGTCACCTCATGCTGTGCTGTGTTGTCGTGCTTAATAGGTGACGTAGCTCATTTGACGTATCTAGAATCGTCATTCTCTTTTACAGTCTTCTATCTCACTTTATGACGTGTGAATCCAACAAAAATTTATTATATGATTAATGTAAGATAGACTCAGCCCATATGTCATGCAGCCCATATGTGAAGCAGTGAAGATGTGAGAGAGAAGTGCTAGATAGCACTATATACTAGATCTGAAGCGCATCTTTAATGGCAGGATGTCACTGCATTATCAACACCTATATTAAGATATATTGATAAAAGTCAGTGAAGCTAGAATGAAATCACTACTTGTTGATGGAGACGTATCCGATAAAGTTAATACTAGAAAACCGTCATCTTTGCACTAGCTTTTTTATACAGCTATATGACAAAAGTGTTTATTACATTGGACCATATGATGTAAAGTGAGGACAGGATAAGACTTGATTTATATATTGTCAAAAACTAACTAGAGTACAAGAGAATTTGAAGTAGCTTTACACGAAATAAACTGGTTTGCTTATTGGCGGGGCTTGTTTTTATCAGATAAATAATTATAATACTAACTTTGTGTTGAAATGGCATCTCTCGATCGTCCATTTGAGCTTTGGATTATAGAGAAAACGGGTGGCGGTACGTTTAGGTGGAATGCTCGTCTCCGAACATATAATCTTAATAATTAGAGCGCCGTGTGAGTTCCTTCATTACATGTGGCTTCCTTCACCAAAGTCAAATCCTCCAATTCCCTCCATCACGTGGGCGAGCAACATACGTACGTGAAGGACATGCATGGAATTCTATTATAGTGTGGAAAAAAAAAAAAAGAACGTGAATGTTTATGAATTCTTAAGATTTATGATTCTGATTTATTTTTGCGATGATATGACATTTACAAACACATTACCAAGTATAAATAATAATAGCGGGTATTTTTTTTACTATAAAATTTTTACTTTACTAATATTGGGGATGATATTAACAAAAAAGCCTTTAATGTTTTATTTAAAAAAAAAAAAACTCACATCTTTTCATTTATATTATATTAAACCTTCAATTTGTATTTTCCTATCAAATAAGACCGTACTCACAAATTTAGTCAAAATTAAAATTTTAATTTGTTGAAAAAGATAATTTTACCCTTTAAACTCATAAAATATATATTAAAAATAATAATTATTGAAACCAATTGTTATTGTATTTCCTTTTTTTTTTAAAAAAAAAAGTTTAAGTGAAAATAATATTTATTTAAAATAAACAGAGTTTCAATTATTCAAAACAATTAAAAAAAAAAGAATGACGAAAGGTTACCAAAAAAAAAAAAAAAAGAGAATGCCAAAAACTAAAAAAAAAATATCATTTTTTCTTTTTTATCATTTTACGTGAAAATAATAATTATTAAAACTAAAAGGATTTTAAATTATTCAAAACAATTAAAAGTTAAAAAAAAGAATGACAAAGTAAAATAAAATTCCTATTTTGTTTTGGTTTTTCTTCCTCTTTAAATTAATTGCTTTCAATTATTTAAACTATTTTATTCTTAATAATTTTGTTTTGTTATGTGTTATGAGTTTTAAGAGTGTCTTTTAAACAATCTAAAATTTCAATTTTAATCAAATCTGTGGATCCGGTCCTATTTTATAGGAAAATACAAATTGAATAATGTGCTCTTTTTTTTTTTTTTTTTGATAGAACACTAAAGATGTTCGTCTTCTTCTTCTTTTTTTTTAGTATCCCTAATATGATCAATATTATTAGACTTATATGTAACATAACACCCTCATTTCGCCACAATTGACTTATTGTTATCCCCTATGTAGGTGCCAGCTTTACTTTTTGTTGCATCCAATCAATAGTTGACTTCTTCTCCCTTTCGAATACCACCAGTTTTTTGAAGTAATTGAAAATTATCAGTTTATTACACTAAATATTTCATCCTTATATCACCGCATATGCAAATTCCTCATCATTCATCTACTCTAAAACATTAAACTTTTTGTTCTATGCAATTAAAAAAAAAACCGCATTTGATTGAAAAAAAAAGGACGTACCCCAAATTACAATCTTTTACAATAAAATCAACTCCAAATATCAACTAAAACGAATAGGATTTTAATAATTATAATCCACAACAACTAAAAAGTTTAAAAGTTTGGGAAATAATTAAAAATGTGAAACAAACGAAAAATAATAATTTCAACGAAAAGACAATGAAAATAGCACAATTGCAAGGAATCATGAAATTTGAGGTTAGGGTTCAAAAATAGCTATATTCTTAAAGTTCACCCAAATCACACAATTTTTAAAAACTAATTGGTTCAAAATTAATAAACAATGTGTAATTTGAATCTAGTGAAGAAATCGAGTTTAAAAACTTAAATATACCTAAAATCGCTGGAGAAAAATTTCAGTTTTGCATTGGATACTGCTAATAAGTTTGCAAACAGATCAAGGGATAGAAATGGAGGAATCATGTTTGAAGCCCTAATTAAAGGGTCTACCTGGTTCATTTTGAATGAAATATTAGGGTTTATACCCTAAAAGCATGTAATTTTGGATATTTTCTAAATTAATAAAATGACATTTTCTATTTGAATTTGTACATAATTTGTATGTCTTTAAATATCAGAAAATGCCTAGTTTATTTATATGACTATGAATTTAGTATATAAGTGTTATATGCACGAGGATTAAATTTATGGATAATAAATTAAATATGGTCTATAATAATTAATTAAAGTATAGGATCTTTAATTAAATATTATTAGTACAGTCTATTAACATTGAGAATATAATAGTCTTATCTTGACTATTAATGTATTGACATCATAATGGAGGTACTCAATATAATTTGATTATATAGAACTGGACCAAACATGATTTGAATCTCACATAAATTCTATTAATTGTTGAAAGTTCAAATAATGTCACTTGATGATCATATGTAAATCAATCTTAATTCTGAGTAGTTATAGACTCCTATTTATAACATTATGTTCTTTAACATACTTGTTAAATGTCTGTTTCCTAAACATACCAAAATACTTGTATCTTGGGAGTATGATGAAATGAATAGCTGAAAATCTAGCTTACAGATATGGAATCTATTCCTTCTATTAGGAAGCTAGAAAGATGATTTTCTTGTGTATTAATTAGTTAAGGACTTCAACAGTTTGAGTACTTAATTTATAATAAATTTATAAATTAATTGTTCATTGGAGAATCAATGGTACACAAGGATAAATATAAAATTGGAGACGTATACGGAACATGACCTAGCTCCAATTATAAATTATCTATGAAGGATTGAACTACATTTAATAATTAAATTGATGGACTGCTCGCTGTTTTCTGAGTAAATTAATTCTGTAACTTCAAGAGTGTGATTTCAGATTTTTAGTGGAGTAATACTAGAATTAATAAATTAGACAAATTAATTTAAGAGTATAATTAATTGTCATAATTTATTGGAGTTTGAATTACAGGTCCATAGGTCCCAATTTCACCTCTTACAAACATTGTACTGGATATTACATTATTTTTGTTATTGCACACTTTGTCTACATAAAAACTTTGTCTACAATAATTAATAATTTTTATTAATTAATTAATTAATTTTTAATTAATTAATTTAAATTTATAGAGAGACAAGTTTCTTAATTTGTTTAAATTTTGAATTTAAAATATCTAATTATCAAATAATTAGGTAAACAAAAGTTGAAAATTGACTGAAAGTGAAAGAATTATCTGCTATTTTATATATATATTATTTAATTAGATTAATTTATTTAAATATATATATATAATCACATTTGTTTTTGAAGAAAAGAAGTTACGGTTTATAAAAAAAAGGTTTTTGTATATATATATATATGTTAATTAATATGATTAATTTATTTATTAAATAGTTTAATAAATATATAAAATATATATATAAAGGAAATCTTAGTAAAACATACTACGTATTATTTTCTATAGAGCCTCTATAAACTAGAGCGAAAAGAAGAGAGTCTTCCTATTCACTGTAGAACAAACTCTTGCAATTTCGTGTGTTGAGAATGTTACAAGGGTCTAAAGTGTGAGTTTTGAGAAATTGTACGCAACGCTCACACGTTCATCCAGTTGTGCTTGAAACTTGGATTGGAAGATCATGATCTAGAAGACAGAAAAGTTAGGATCCGCTTGTAAAAATCCAATTTTTAGAAGGGTAATTTTGTCTTTTTACCCAAAAAAAAAACAGAACAGATTACATAATCTGTTTCTCCCCCCCCCTCCAGTACGCGCTCTCTCTCCTCCCTCGACTCTTTCTTCTTCTTCACTGTGCTCGACGCACAACCAGCTCCGACGACCCATTTTCTGGCCGAATCACGCCGCGTTACCACTGGGAATCACGTCGCGCCACCTCCAGCAGCTTCTAGCCGGAGTTGCAGCGCCATCTGCGGCCTCCATCACCGGCGAGGGGAGAAAAGCTCCGCGGAGGAAAACGGCCACCGGCGCCGATTCCGGCAGCTTCAGGGCCCGATCTTGGGCTTCTCAGATTCCTCTCGACGAAAGGAATACCATGGTGTATATATCTCAACTTGAAATTGCCCGGATTGAATTTTGCCATTTTTGACATTCTTGAGCTATTTTAGTTTTGTATTTTAATTTTACAATCCGACCTTTAAATCGTTAAATAAACTTCATATTTGTGATCTACTCGTGAAAACAAGAATTTTGATATATATATATTGCCTATATTTGGTGTCGGGCCCGAAAAGCTAAATCGAACGACCTAAATTGTCTCGATTCACGTGCCGTGGGGTCTGCACCCAAATTTGGACGAATTATATGTCTAACCTAGAATTTTTGAGTGTTCTAAATTCAGTGATGATGTCCGTTTCGCGATCTGAAGCTCTGATTGAAAAATCGAGTTTTCAAACATATTGATCAAATAGTGTGAAAACGACACTCGGTCCTCCAAACGACACCCAAACGATGCCAAACTTTCTTCATAGCCCTGTAATGGTATTTGGACACTCGATTGAGGTAGGGATTCAATTACTTGATCTTTAAAATCGATTCAATTTTGATTTTCACATATTTTGAATAAATATGGAATTTCGTGAAATTAATTATAAAAATTGTGTTTATATCTGTTTTTGAATTAGTTTGAGATATAAACTGCCTGGGAGACACGTCATACTGGTGCGCTTGTCAATTATACTATTTTGAACTGTTTATGCAGGAAATTAGAATTTTGGGTTTTGATCTAAAATGGCTGTTATAATGCCGAAATTTTAGAAAATCCAAAATGATTTGAGAACTCAGTTTTGAGGAATAAATGTTGTTTGATTTAAGAATACTGCATGGTTATTTTATGATTTTGTGGAAATAGTGCATATCAGTATTCTATCATTCATATTGTATTTACATGCATTCATACACTCATGATGCCCTACACTGGGTGATCGGACTCACGATGTCCTACATCGGGTGATCGGACTCATGATGCATCACGATGCCCTATAAAAGGTGATCGGACTCATGATGCCCTATATTGGGTGATCGGACTCACGGCGCCTTTTTAGGTGGCTCGAACTTACGGGTGATCCACTAGGACACTTTGGACATCATGATTGCATACACAGTTATATGTTGGCTTGAATAGATATGTACTGGTTTTGATGGATGTTTTACAATGATTTGGAATGTTTGAACCGTTGGACTATGATTTCCACTTGAATTTTGTGAACTGTTTTGAATGGAATACTAACCATGCAGGATCTTCAACGTGAGTATATTTTTTATATATAAAAACTTGTAATCGATTCTCTACTGAGCATTCATGTGCTCACCCCCCTACTTCCTCCCTCTTTCAGGCGATGATTTATTATGAGTTAATTGTCTGGTGGCTTGGCAAGCATACTTGGTATATGTTTGCAATTCCATTCCTCTTGATTGGTTGGTTCCTACTTCATATCCTCTTTCTTTTCTATGTCAAATTTTATTTAGCCAATAATTGTGTATTTACTAAGTGGATGTATGAGGACGATTTTGGCATTAAATTGAGTACTAAGAAATACAAACGATTTTATGTAAATTATTTGGACATTGGGCCTAAGGTTTTAATTGAACGCTTCATTAAAATTTATGATTTAGTAAAAGTTTCCAAACTAATTATTTATAATTTCTCTCAATTTTTAAATGCAGATTTTCTTGAGAAACTAAAAGAAATGGAAAGTTTTATGATTTTGTAATTTACTCACTTTTGAGGACTAAAACCTTAAATTTTAAGTACTCGATTTTCTGAAATTTTGGAATATCATTATATACCACTATTTCAACATAAATTTACTAAAAATTACGGCTTTGGATTTGCGGTCGTGACACCGCTGATAGGCTATAAGAGGTATTAGATCTATTCTCTTTGTATGTTTTTATTTGTTATAAATTAATACTATGCACTTATATAGTCAATTATTTTGAGAAATTTTTTGAATGTTCTTGAACCAATCTTCTATTGCGAAAATTGTTTTAAAACTAACATAAAAGGTTTAAGTCCCCTACCGTTGTCATGTCGGATTCAAACCAATATGGTAGGGTTGCTCCACACTACATTCGGCACAACACGTGTCCGATGTGGATGGGCAACCCATGTTCCGTTATTTAGCAATTGATTTAGACTCTATTAAAAAAATAACAATTTTATCCAAAACAAGCTTGGTTAAAACTCAATCATTTTGACAATAAGGGAAACAAAAGGGTAAAAGAAAACGTGAATTTCATAAATTAACATTGCGAACGAACGAGCTTTTTTTTTTTTTTTTTTGGAAAAGCGCGAACAAACAAACTTAAAACTAGAAAATAAATGAAAAGAAATAAAAAACAAACAAACAAACACCAGTAGTGACTCCCATTCTCTTATGATTATTTAACTGATCTGTGGAAAGTTTCAAAGTGAAATAATTAATTTTTGAGAGCTGACTACCTTATTTCATCATTTTCTCTCGTCATATATTTTTCTCTGTGCATTTTCTCTCTGAACTTTTTCTTTACTTCAAATAAGATTTTTTGTGTAAGAGATAAAGAATAGAAAATTAAAAAACAACGAGTCTTTCCACTAAAACCCGAAAAAAAAAACAAAAATAAAATAAGTAAATGAAAAAAAAAAATGTTGGACCTTATAAGCACATAAGTTGCAAGCAAGCATGTGAGCTAGATTGACTGTTTCATGGACAGGATAAAGTCAATAGATTGGGATAATGAAAGTCAATACAAATATGCATATAAATTTAAGAGGTTCCTATAATCTAGGCAGTTCGGACCCTCTAATTATGGCCGAAATTTTAGAAAAGTCTTTTCCTATATGCAAACGAACAACTGTTATTACATAGCTAATACCAGCCGATCAAACTATTGCTATTGTTATTATTTTTGCTTGAAAAGCTTCACTATATAATTATTAATTAACAAGCTGATATGTGTGTGTATATATATATATATATATATATATATATATATATATATAAAATTGTGAAAAGTCTCTGGACCACAATTAATTTCAAAAGGTATTAATAAGTTTGCAAGATAATGAGTTCGCGAGAGGCAAACTCTGACACAATTTCCTCCGCATGATTGATATAAAGAACAAAGCAATGAGTTAAGTAGGACTTTTATTTATTTATTTTAAGTTGATGAATCTAGTTGTATATAAAGTTGGTTGTTCGAAACTGAGATATTGGTTTTTGTTTTTGGCACATACAACTGAAAAGGATCATGATTAGGCCAATTGTCGTATTCTCAAAAGCAAAAGGAATCAAAAAAGTTTAGACCAAAATAAAATTGCCCCTCTTAACACATAAAAATCCTTTCTTAATTTTAAGGGAATTTATGTGTCATTAACTTTGGAGTTTGATTATCATCTTAAATATGTTTACCTTTTCCCACGAAATATACAGTTATAATAAATTTCAAAAAAACAACTCTCTTGTCTTTAATTTTGTAATTGACTGTATGTTTTAAAATATGATCTTAATTAGTTTTTATTTTTGCTTAGAATATGATGTTAATTAGAGTAAACGTATGAAATATCGGCGCACGTAGTCACGAAAGTATGAGTATCACGTACGTCATTTAATATCAAAGTATTGAAACATTAGCCTCTCTCTTACATTTGTTATTACTAAAAAAAAGATATATAGTGGTATAGTTTTTTTTTTTTTTTTTCTCTCCTCAGAAATAGGGGTGGCAATTCGGGTTACGACACGACGACATGACACGAACACGACATGATTTTTTGCGGGTTAGAGTTGAAGAAAAAGGGTGTGGGTCGGGTTCGGGTCGACCAGCCTGACACGAATTAAAAAACGGATTGGGTTCGGGTAAACCCACTTGACACGAACTTGACCCGTTTGACCCGCCAACAAATATATATATATAATTAAATTATAAAAATATTTTTTATTTAATTTGTTTAAGACTATTATTATAAATATATTTAATTTGTACAATGTAAGTGTTTGGGATTACAAGTTATTAATTATATTTATAAATTACCCCTAATTTATTTATTTTAAAATGAGACAATAATAGCCTTAGAAAAAGAAAATACAAGTAAAAAAAATACGGGTCATAGCGGGTTGGCAGGTCAAAAACGGGTTGACGGGTCAAAATCGGGTTGTGGGTTGAATATTATTCACCAAAGCGGGTTGTACGGATCGGGTTCAGGTCAACCTGTTTTACGTGCGGGTCGGGTTAGTGTTGATAATTTTCTGACACGACGGGTCACGGGTCGGGTTCGGGTTGATATAATTTATGTATATATTAGACTTCAACCTGACACGAACCCGACCCGTCGACACGAATTGACACCCCTACTCAGAAATATCGATAATTTTATTGGAAAATTTTATCCAGTTTCTTAATGTACTAGTTGATCTTATAATGCCTACGTTGTAAAGGATGTAGATGAGCAGAAGTTGTAGATCAATACTGGATTAAAAGCAATTAAATTAATGGTTGAGATAACTTATGAACCAAATAAAAAAAAGAAAGACTGTGATACAGCCATCACAAAAACGAGAATTATATTGCTTCTAAAAATTAGAGTTTCTGTAATAACTCAGATTTAAAAAGGGCAAAAAGGTCATTTTGACCAAATTTAAAAAAAAAAAAAAAATTTCTTTTTTTTTTTCTCTCTCTCTCTCTCTCCACATGCCCCCCCTCCCCGATTCTTCTTCTTTCCTTCTTCTTCTTCTTCTTCTTTTCTTTTTCTTCTTCTTCTTCTCGGCCGAGGAACGACCGAAGCAGCCGCCGCCGCCTCCGGCCTTCGTCCGCCGCTCCAGCCGCCGGC
>JXTC01000259.1:25066-172716 GCA_002914845.1 Trema orientale
TGAAAAAATAAAGCGGAAAAAATATTACATCAAAAAGTTCAACCAGCATACCTGTGACAACCCCCAAATTAAGTCAAAAATAAAAATAAAAAAAATAATGCTAAGGACACCAATAAGTGATAGTAAAAGTCACACCACTGACATACAATGTCATCTAACCTATTTTTAAAACTTCTCTTTATTTTTATTTTAACCCCAACGGTATTTCCTTTTTCTCTCAGTGCCCCCATTACCTTTTCTCTCAATTCCCCCACCTTTCTCTCTCACACGTCTACTCCCAATCTCTTATAGCATCATTTTTATTTTTTTTTCTCTCAAAGTTTTTATTTTTATCATTTTTTTTTCTCAATTCCCCAACCTTAGAAGTGCCATCTTCCTTGGCGTCATTTTGTTGACACTCAGAAATTTTTTCGCCAAGTATTTCTGAGTGTGTTTGTTTATTGCTGTCAAAGGATTTCCATTAGTTATATCATTGTACATCTGAACTGTGAGGTTCGCTTTTGTGGATTCATCTGATTCCATAGATTGCATAGCCTGAGAATGAAAACGCATTTTTCAGTTATTAATATAAAGTCATATATTGAAAATCTACACGAAAAATATTAAAACTAAACAATTGCATTATTGCTCCAAATTATAATTTGAAGTCAAGAAAATAACTTCTAAAATATAAGCTAGTTTAAGAAAAAAGAAAGGAAATAAGATATATGTTCTGTGGAGAGTTGAGAAGTAAAAGCCTGAAATGAGAGGTTAAGTCGATGATAGGATATAAAATTGGAGATGGGATGTTTAGTAGTATAAGATCTAACTCCCTTTCTGATAGCAATAGGAATATCCAAATTAATATCAAACAATGGCCAAGAAGTAGAGGGATTTTGTGTTATACCTGACTCGGGAACCCCAAGTTGCGCAGTTTCCAACTCCGGAGTTGAAGATCTAGCGTGAGAGAGAGAGTCAGGTTGTGTACCTCTTGTTGATCTTCTTGAGTAAACCAAAGGACTCTTTTGTTGGACAACTTCTGTGTCTATTTCTTCTTGATGAATTTGTGGCTCTGCTTGAGGAGTCTCTGGATTTGTTTCTGTGTCTAGTTGCTGGAAAAACACAGGATCAATATACAGCAAGTCTTCTCTATCCCTAATTTCCCCCTGAAGATCGGTTGTAGTATAGCAGGCAAGGTTTTCAAAGAACTTTATATCTATGATAACATAATACTTCTGGGTAGGTGGATGAAAATACTTGAAGCCCTTTTTATTTGGTGAGTAGCCTAGAAAAATGCATTTTAGAGCCCCAGGATCAAGTTTGGATCTTTCCCTATGTGGGAGATGAACATAAGCAACACACCCAAATATTTTCCAAGGAAGGGAATTGAACAAACTGATATTCGAGGCGTGGGATTGGAGATATGTAAGTGGTGTTTTCATGTTAAGTGTTTTTGAGGTATTCTATTGATAAGGTATGCGGCTATAAAATGAAAAAGGTAGGGGAATTGAGAGAAAAGGTAATGGGGCATTCAGAGAAAAGGTAATACTATTGGGGTTAAAATGAAAATAAAGAGAAGCTCTGAAAATAGGTGAGATGGCATTGCCATGTCAGTGCTGTGATTTTTTGGTGTCAATTATTAGTGTCCCTAGCATTATTGAAAAAAAAAGGCATACTTGTGATAACATTGTAGCCCATGTTGCACCAGCAATGCCATAGCCCAAAAATATGCACATGATTATATCACGAATGACATTTATAACACTTCCTACTGCCAAAGCCTTTAAAGGGCCCCAAGAATCTTTCTTCTTCTTTTTTCCGAGGGAAAAGGGCCCCAAGAATCTTTCATGCCAAGACTGGAAACAGATAAATAGGATTACAATACAAACTCAGTGTAGTAACTAATGTTCAATATCAAATTAAGGACAACATTAGAAAACAAGCGTGAATAATCTCAACATAATCAGATCATCATTAAGATGCTGGTTTCTAAAACTTCAAATCCTACAATCATCATTTCAAGAAAATTCTCCCAGCCAGATAAATTCTATTTGGCCATGTTAGTTCACTGAGTAGTCAGTAGCGACTCCAAAGAAAGAGTGCAACCTTTTCCAATAAGGTTTTTTTTTTTCCTCCAAACGAGATGTTTATCCTTTTTTTTCCCTAAAACTTATTCCATAGGTAATAATATGCAAGAAGAGATAAATAACCTTGCACTTTGAGAAACCCAACCAGTAAGAACCTCACGCCATGCCAAGCCTCGAATCTACCAATGGAAAAAAAAAATATTAAATTGAAAATTCATCCACACAAATCATGCAGAGATAGCATCTGTCATGGAAGTAGGGCAAAAGAAATTTACTGATCATAGAAGAACATATACAGAGGGATAGTACACAAAGTGACAACTGAGAAAAGAAAATCCAAATTATTGAGAAAATATTTGCTCTATCGCACTTCATAATCTCATTTATTAAATATGATTAAAAAAAAGGACAACTGAAATGAAAAATTATCTGAATGTAGGTGTTTCCTGCAGGTACAATGTGTAAATTCTTTGCCTAAATAGTAATAATCTTTTCTTTGAAATTTATGGTTTTATTAAATATCACCTCACAATGATTTGCCTAACTTCACCCAAGAGACAATAGAGTTCAAACAACACTAAAAATGGAAGTTGTCTATTTTCTTCTTCCTCTGACAGAGACCAGAAGAATACAGTAAATAAAATGAAATGGCAGCAGCCATTAATGAGGTCATAAACTATCTACCGAGAAGATAGTAAACTGGTAAGTAAAAATCTTTATATTGACATTGATGTGACAAATTTGTCTCCAACTCAAGTCTCCAAATCAGAACATATGAGACCAATATATACTCAAATATGTTTACATCTCTTTGTTTTCTTTAGCAAAAAGAAAAAACAATAAGCTGAACCACCTTAGGGGTATACTGCAAAAAAATACCCTTAAGTTTGGGTGTTCTATAATTTAATAACCAAAAGTTTATTTAAAATTTTGACTTGATTAAAAAGCATTATTTTGATAGCAAGATATGACCAAACTGAAATTAAGTTGGGTAAATTTTGACTGGAAGAACCATATACGGCGATTACTTAGCAGATAGAAAAAATGAAACAACAAACATTGTTACATGACTTAAAGCACCAATCAACTAAAACACTTATTCAAAAGCATGCTAGGAAAATATAACCCATGAAAGGCAAAAACAAAAACTTTTAAGCAACATGCACATTAAGATTGAAAAACAGATGAATAAAAAGGGAAAAATAGTCGGAACCTCAAGGCAGGTACTCAATAGCCCAAATTTAGTTTAAAAGAAATTAATCTTTCTAGCTTGTGAGAACACCCATATAGCATGCAGCTCATCCAATGACAAGAAAACACAATGCACACTCCAAATTCACAAAAAGGGCAAAAAATACAGAGGTTTTAAGAAAGACTTATCCAGATTTATTTCTAGAGAAAGTCATTAATAGATATAACCCAGCTCAAATTTCAAGTCAAAAATTTAAAATATATAAGATATGGTTGCCAATCCAGTAGGTATTTTTTTTTTTTCACCTACGTGTAGGTTTTTCTTTTTTTAACGGTTGGATCATCATCTAATGGTGATCCAACGGCTATAATGAGGTGCATGAAAAGACGTACATCACTAATGTTATTTCTCTCTCTTACTTTTTATTATAAAAAAATGTGCATGATAAATTTTATTGACCAAATTGATACCTACGCATAGGTAAAAAAAAATACCTACTGGATTGGTGCCCATAAGATATACATAGATATATATATAGAGAGTGAGAGAGAGAGAGAGAGGTGTAGCTGTGGACGCCGTCTTCGTAGTTAAAGGGAAAAGAATTAGTGACTTAACAGAAGCATGCGTTGTTAGAGAGCTTCTATTCTATAGACGAACCTAAAAAAAAAAAACAAAAGATAAATAAACAAATAAAACAATTCACAAAACGACAAAGTACTTGAACCAATCAACAGTGTAGATAAAGACAAAATAACTTAAAAATCATTTTGGGTTTTATTTATCCATTTATTTTTTGTGGTTTTGGTTTCTGCAGAGCTCTACAAAACCCCGGTTAATGGCTTCTCGGCTGGTTTGGTTGATGAGAGCAATGTCTTTGAATGGAGAGTCAAGTGTTGATTAGTCACTCTAGTAGATTGTAAACTGTTTAACTTATTCATTCTTCTTTGAACTTTAATTGTATGATCATTCTCTGTTCTCAATTTTCTTAGACTAAAGAGATTTATTGTAGACATATGTTTCAATTTCTTAAAAGATAGTAATTTCACTCACACGATAAGAGATAGAGCTACAAAATATTGGAGATGAAGAGAGATAGAGCTACAAACTATGGAGTAGAGAAGAATGCTGCATTATGAGGACCAATGACCAAAACTATAAGAAGACTACTACAACTTTCAGGCACAATTTCCAAATGTAATTCCCGTCTATTACAAAGTCTGATCCTCTCTTGGCTTCCTCTGCAAGGAAAAAAAAAAACCTCGTAAGAACTCACAACCTTAAAATATAAAGCCAAATATAAATTGTTATTGATACTTATGTTCT
Source organism: Trema orientale (assembly GCA_002914845.1). Lineage (NCBI taxonomy): Eukaryota > Viridiplantae > Streptophyta > Magnoliopsida > Rosales > Cannabaceae > Trema > Trema orientale. The sequence continues at coordinate 29,648 of JXTC01000259.1, forward strand.
AAAGACAAGCAACAAGAAATGAACTACAATACATATTAGAATATCTTGAAAATAAGCAAAAAGACAAAGTAAGGACTAAATTGAATTTCCAATGACATACCTACACAATTATAACTAACGATACAATAGATCTAGTTAGTGAAGGAGGATTTGACAACTTTGAACTTCTGATTACGCTGCTGGTGAGGCTAAGAGAACTTTCAAAACCTATATGTTGGATATAGTTACATAAGTGGTAGTCATAGAAGAACACATATCAAACTATATTATCCACACTAAAAGACAAAAATTATTGAAAAGAAGAACAATAATAAGAGTCAAGTAAGTTCACCACACTACATATAAGATTAGGAAATCTCACGAGGCTATTGGCAAGATTTATTATACAAACAATCCTCATAAAAGTCAAGGAACCTGTGGTAGGATTATACGCAAATATTAGTTCTTTATATCTATATCATAAATAAATGTCTCAAACAAGTTATTTTTCATTTGCCCACGTATCTTTTCATTTTTTGAGGTTTTCAATTAATTGACCTCTGCAGAAGGTGAATAGTATTACCAATTTTAAGCAAAACTTAAAACTTATCATAACTGTAATAGTTATGAGCTATATACACAGCCACCATGTTGATTGCACATAATGTAATTGTAGAAAAAGTTACCAACAAGGTCAAAATCTTAACTTGCCTTAATTTTACTCCTCAAAATGGCATCAAACTAATGAAATCTTCATCGACAATTCACATATGCTCTTCTTCAGAGTCTAAAAGCACATACCAGGAGTGATCTATGATCAAAAGAGTAGCATCCTCTACAAGCAGTATGTAACTGTGGCAAGATACTAACCAAGGAATGAATTTTAAGATACATATAGACATATATAAATATATATATATAATTGCTTGCTCTTCAAGAAGTGACTCATACTTTAGTATCCATGTTTATATAAATCAAAGTGAGTAAGCAGTGGAAGACAACAGATGTTCTTTCGTTTCCTTGAAGAAAAGTCTTTTCTACTCCTCTTTGCTAGATCAGAAAGCAAAATTCGCTCGGTTCAACCATACAATTTTACCGTTTTACATGGATCAATTGGATGCTTTCTAGACAACGATTCAAGAAAGAACAAGAGAAATCACAGACTACAAAAAATCAAGTTCTCTCTTTAACTACACGAATATATAGGATCAACAAAATCAAATAAGCAAATAGCTCAATAAGCTATCATAACCAATAAACCATACCATAACATGCTAGAAGAAAATTTTTCATTTACAAAATAATGAAACTAAGGAATATAATAAGATAGTAATTGATAAACATTATCTTTTCCAAAAATAAAAACAAAAATAAAAACTGATAAACATTACTTTTTTTTTTTTCTGTTTTCGGATGTGAACGTGAAACAACACCAAAAATATTAACTAAAGCAGCAACAGGACAGAAGGATTGGATTATACGTATCTACGACTACGATTGACATTTTACCAGAGGTCCTTGGGAGATTTAGGAAATCTTGTAGAAAGGCTAGAAGAATAAAAAGAAGAGTAAAAGCTCAATACTAACCCATGCAAAGTATAATTGTGAATGAAGATTCTGATATAAATATGCTACTTCATGTTTAAGTTTATTTTCAAAGTTGGAAAATGACCTCTCAAATTCGATCACATCTCCAACACCATTAGTAGAATTAGACTCGAACGCGCCAGTTGAACCAGAGCTCAGACACCAAATTCCTCAAAAAGGAAAAAAAAAATATAGATATTAAAAAAAAAAAAAAACTATTTTGGGGATTTAATACAAACCCATTTTTTGTTCTGTACCCACTTTCTAGAAACAAATAGGTAACAGATGAAGTGGAGAAAAAGCAAAGAGTTATGAAGGATTCTATAATCAGATCGCAAAAAATGAAAATCCACCGGAATAATTAAAAATGTCAAATTGTGTCAATTTTTTGGCTTTATGTTTAGAATTAACCACTTCATAGTTGCAAGGGCAGAACTAGAATACAGCCCCGGATATAGTCTTTTGGTATGTAATCTCAAAACTGGAAAAAGACTACAGGATGGATAAGGGGGAAAAAAAAGAAGAAGAAAGTTACTTCTTAATATCAAAATGGTTAGATGTCAATACCAGAGAGACAAGGATAAAAGAATTCCAGTTAGGCATTATGCTGTCATCACAACCATATCAAAGTTTATAGGTTATAACTTCATCTCAAGAGCACAAGGTAGTAAGTTATAGCTTTGTCTCAAGAGCGAAAGAATGGCTTGGAAGCATGGTTTTCCATGTATTTATGAAATAACAAAAGAATAGTCAAAACAAAAATTCTCTGTATGCATGGTCTGTATAATATATATTCTTCATATTCCATAACAATGGCAACGACAAAATAAAAATAATATACATATATATATTTAAAAAAAATCATATCTGAAAAGTCTAACCTTTATAAGTGACTGACAAGGTTACTCTTTAGCTCTGTTAACTTAACCGTGTTTATAAGGATAGTAGTTTAACGAAAGAAAGACTGATAAGTAAATATAAATATATGGACAATGCTCCTTGTGCCCAACTTTGGTTCTTTTATACCCTATAAAAGGCATAAAAAATCTGTCATTATAAAGATAGCTTTTGATTGACCTAAAAGATCTATCATTATAAAGATAGCTTTTGATTGACAAAACAAAGCAATCCATATTAGAGAATCTGGGAAAATTGCATCTGCATGTTCAAAACATTTGTATTTCAAGCGCCTTACCATCACTAGGTTAGTAACTGAAAAATAACAATTCAAAAACTTAATGCCAATTTGTTGTATTTTGTTGGATTATATCTTTCTGATCCTTTTTCTTCTTTTGCATAAACAGTTGAACGTTACACAACCTAGAGTTAGAAAAGCTAATTCCAACAAAATTTTAGTATAAACTTCTTCCAACAACTCAAATTATGGTTGTACAAAAAAATGTTGTTTATGATGAAGTTGTTTAAATGCTTTTAATTTGACCATTAAAGGCGAGCAAGAATTACTATTTGATTCTTAATTAAAATGAACTGAAACAAAAAATAAAAATAAAAATAAAAATAATTGCACATTAGACCAGAACAACATATCCCATTTCGAATTCTTCTTTGATAACCAAATCAATAAACTCCCATAATTCATTCAATAACTTTGTTAACGTACTTACTTTAGATTCAAGACTTCAAACTGCAACCTGCGTGAACTGCTATAAAGCCAGTGGTCCAAAACTAATAGCACTATAACTTGACATCTCCGCAGCTTACTAAATAGAAAGAAAAGCCGAGGAAAATCAAGATATTTAAAGCAACAGTATGTATGGAAAATCAAGTAGCGGAATAATATATATATATATATTAAGATCCCATAGCGTTCACAAATTACAATAAAAACACTCACTTATGAAGGATAGGGGTAGTTGAGCTCCTTCCCACACCAACCTATTTTACTCCCTCCTTGGTGGATATCATAAAGAAGAATGAGCAAAAAATTAAATGTAAGTTTTGCCAAGTAAAAGAAATTTTGGACCAAAAACACATATATCTTTGGTGAATGATTTTCTAATGATATGACAAAATGAATTGCAAACCAATGTGGATAACATAAAATCAATAGCTTCCAAAAAGTGCTTATCCACACAAATCAAATATTCAATTAATGTTCACAGGATCTCAATAATGGACCAAAGTGAAAAATAAATCATACCCCAATAAAGGAAATGTAAATCAGAAGAAAACCCACAAGTACAAACCTGTAAAAAAAAGAATAACTCATGCACTTCAGATGGCAACCTTAAATTCAGTCTTGGTTGATATTAAGACCCAAATGAAGAGACAAAGCAGAGAGCTTGGTTTAGATTCTAGTGACAGAGGTATAGGTTATGGCCCTGTGGGGGATCCATTTTCCTTGGTGAGAAAGTAAACTGAGGTAACAAGGATAGGGAAAGCGGTTTTTTGGGCTAAAAGCTTTTTTGATTAGATGTGCACTTGCCTTTCTAAATAAATCAGTATCTTAAGAGATCAAGTTACAAATACGAGTTAAAAACAAAACATTGCTAAATCGAAGAGGGTATGCAGTTCCTCAAAATAAAGAAGGTCTTAAAGCAATTAAAATTACCAAGAATCAACTCATCCACTTGATAGAATTGCATATTGATACTCACAACTTTGTCAAAGAGCTCTCCTCTAATAATAAATTCCATAACAAAAAAAATATTTGCACTGCATCCCATAACCTGAAAATAGAAAAATCTTCCATCGAAACAATGGACATTTCATCATAATTTCTATCAATTCTCAGTAATTTCTATCAAAACAAGTGACACATCTAGTGCTAGTGGGTAGCAGCTCATGCATTTTATAAATAAAGAAGCTTCAAAATACACAGTCTTCCCTTTGAGACTTGTTTTCCTAGTGAACAATCAAACTTACAAATTTAGATTAACCTACTTGAATTTATTTTTTTTATAAAAGCTACATCAATAAATAAATAAACACTGATGCATATGAAAGAAGTGTCGACTAAGTGAACCAATTGGATTAATATCATTGCTTAAAACCTCAATTTGTGAATCCGTAGGCAAAAAATTCAACAAAAATCTAAAGGTTCCAGATGCATGAATATATAAATAAGACCTTTAGCCCAAATGTGATACATGCTTAAAGCAATTGAAAAAAAAAAATAACCAGTTTATTTGAAATATTCCTAACACGACCACTCGAAATAGCAGATGAAGGGACCAAAAATCAAACTTCCTGGATAAACCAAATATACACATATGGGCAAATTGAAAAGTGTACACTACCCGAACATGAAAGCAGAAAATTTCAATATGGAAAGACCCAAGTGCCGCAAACGAAACAATCAACAGAACAATGATGAGGCGTACAGTAAACTGGGGACAAACAACGTCCTCAAACAAAATCCATATAGAAACCAAAATCCTGAAGAAAAAAACTTAAACAGAGAGAAAGAGAGGAGGAAGACATCAACACCGAATGAAGAAAGATTGGCCAACCTCACAAAATGGGTAAGCAACATGCACACCGTAGATCAAGCAACATGCACAAAAGACACTGAGAAGCGGATGATCAAATAAAAGTTTCTTAGAGACCAAACATAAAGTGCCTTCCTTTATGCCCAAAACTAAAATAAAGTACCGATCTTTCAATGAAACCAAGGGACAAGAAAACAGTATGTCAAATTACTAAAACAAAACAATAGGATGAAAAAAAAACACTAAAAAAGCTTGCCATTGCTCTCTCAATTGGATACCCTTAATAAGATTTTTGAAAAAAAAAATTAAGGAAGGAATTATGGAAATCTCACTGGTCGATGATCGAAGTATGGAGTGCCTAAGCAGTTATTCAATTCGTTGGTCACTGACGTCATGCAACAGGTGAGCGACGACGGCCGGTAGAAGAGGCCCTAAGTCTGACCTGCGATAGTTCATGACCTATTTCCCCAAAGTAGAGATCCCAAAAAAAAAAAAGTAGCTTTATTCAATTTGGGATTCTGGGTGGCTCAGCTTCATCTGGTGAATTTAATGGCTCCAAAATAATAATAATAATAAAAGACAATTTTCAACAGCTCTATAGATATTCTTTTGATTACCGAAAATAAAGGCATCTTTTTTCGGTATGTGTAAGGAGAAAAAGAGTAAAAGGTAAATGACTCTCAACGAAGGGGAAAAAAAACACGACAAGCACAAAACGACAAAATACTTGGACGCATGAACAGTACACATGATGACAAAAATGACGAACGAAAAAAATGAACGGTGAATTCATGTTCTCATTGGACTCTTTTAAATATGTTACTAGGCAAAGGAACGTGCTCCGCACGTGCGGGTTCATTTTGATCTTGCTTTGATAAGTTATGAACTCTTTAACTTATTTTGAGGTATTCATCTGAGAGAAGGAATACAAATGAGGAGCTTTTCATAGGACCAGCTAAAAACTCTTAGCGAGGCAACTAAAACTGCATGTCAATTAAAATGTCTGTTAAGAAACCTTTATTACATCTTTCAGTAAATAAATAAAAATATAGATTACAAATTACATTACTTCATTACCTTTTGGTATGTAATTTCTAAACCAGAAAATAACTCCGGAATGATTAATTAAACAAAGAAAAAGAAAGTTTTTGAAATAAAAATTATTCGTAGGTATATTTAAAGAAAATGACGATTTATAGCTTAATCCGAATGCAATAACCTTGCATATTTAACAAGAATTTAAGGAAGAATATGTTCCTTAAAGGTCCACACATTTGTAAAGAAGTAACCTATTAGAATTTAGAAATGAATGTTGCATATATTATGAGAATGTAATAATACGTGCGAATGATGATAATGTCCAAGTAGCAATAAGTTTGGAATGATGAACCTTTTCGAGAATAACCGTGCAATTAGATATAATCCAAAAAATTTAAGAGCAAGTAATAAATAATACATTGCAAAAGAAATCACAAATTAACCTGTCCACAAATGGTATTTTAGGACAGTTTGACATCAGCTTGAGTAACCTAAACAATATGCAAATATAAATCAAGACCAAATGAAGAGAAATGTGCATTAAGGTTCTACTTTCTCATCAACATTTGTATTGTAAATAGCTCTTGATAGCACAACTTAGGTTCATCGGCAAATTGAGTATCTTAGAAAGCCAAGAAGCTAAAGATAAATACGAATTCAACACCATTAAACACTTTATTAAGGACTGAAGCTCTACTTTCTCGTTAACATTCATATCATTAATATTTATTGATAACACATCTAAAGTTCATCGTCAGACTGAATATCTTAGAAAGTTAAGAAGCTTAAAGATAAACAGGAAATCAGCCCTAGTTAAACTCGGTTTTTCTCGAGGAAATACAAAGGTTTTATAGACAATTACAAACCAAGTACTCATCGTTGGCAAAAATGTTGGGTTAGCAAGTACTAATGCTGTTTTGAATGTAACTCTCTTACTAAGTAATACCCAAGCATAGTTGCTGACTGATTCAAAGTAGACCTTTGTACCTTTTGCAAGTATATAATATTTTTTTCCAGCATAGGAATATGTAACAAAATGAGCATCAAGCATGATGTGATTCATAAATTGCCTTCATCTATGAACTCTACAAATGCAGAACAAATAATAGATTTCGGATCACTACGAATAGGACAACAACAACCTTTGAAATAACAAAAAAGATAAGATTCAAAAGTATAATCCACCATTGTTTTTAACTACGTAAATGTGTGCAAAATTCGAATAGTTACATGTCCACAAGTAAGGAGAGAGAAACAAAAAGATGGAAAATTCTTTTCTACATGCAGTCAATAGCATCCAACTAAATGTTACAAGAAGTAAATCGTAATAATTCTTTGAATTGAAATTAAAAAAAAAAAGGATATTTTAGCTGCATAAGTTAGAGATGAAAGCAAACTATTAACAACTATCTTCAACTCAAAATTTAAACTTCTGTCAACTTTTATCTACATGAATAGCATCTCCAACTATACCTTGGTATTCTGCCAGTCTCCAGTGGTTAGTTATGGGGCCAAAGCAACTGTTCCTTAATCTATTGCGTGACCACTTAATACATTAAAATGTTACATACTATACCTACTATGATATTGTAATACATGTAAAAAATTTGGTGCTTCCAAGAGACTTATCCCAACAGACCAAATCAAAGGGCAAACCGCCTTTGAACAAGATGGAAAGTGACTGGCCACTGAAGATTGGTTTTTAGAAATTTTGTGGCAAGGATACTTGGGTTCATAAATAAGATTTCAACTCAGCATAAGATCACAGACTCAGGTGTGCTGCCATATATTTCAGTATGTAAGCCAACCAACTTTAGGACAAAAAATGTGACATACGCAACCAGTACATCAACCAACACTACAGACTTGACAAAGTAATGCTGAATTACTGACATAAATAGACATTTTTCATAATTATCCAATGGATGCTATATGCTTGATGCAATAATTACAGATAGAACAGCCTAAGACATCAATCCGAATTTGTAATTTGTTAAAATTTTAATATCAAACATTTTGACCAACATGGCGACATAGTTCTGTACACTACCAAAAGGTAATAAAATTCATAAGGAACTCGAAAATAAGTACAAGCCCCAAATGGATGATAGGTTGCTTTAATTTAGAAAAATTTCAACAACAACCACACCTAAATACAGTTAGAAATGGAGCATAGTAAGATTTATGTGAAGAGAGAGAGAGAGAGAGAGAAAGAAAGAGAACCATAACAACAAATACGACCAGGAAAAAAAATATCTAAATTAACAACCAAGTTAACTATGAGCAGGAACAAAATAACTAAATAAATAAATCCTGGAATTAACAACCAAGTTTACAAATATTAGTGTACCTTATGAGATTTTGATTCACATGAAAGAAATCCACTCAAAGTCCTATTAGCAATTTGAGGCCTGGGTTAATCTTTTCCTTCAAACAAAATAGTAAAAAAGAGGAAATGACGCAGTAAACAGAACTATGGTGGTTTCTAATTAGTATTTCCTAGTGGTAGGATAGAGCCCTCTGTTAAGAACTTCTGATAGGTGAATTATTTAGAATCTCATACTTAAGAAATCTCTCCAGCAGACAAGGAAATATAGATCTAATTATGTCAAAACCCATTAGCATCAACATCCATGATTTTTCTTGTAATTCCATAATTCCCTTTTTGCAGTTTTTTCTAATTCACTATAATCAACAGATTTCAATTATGATGAAGATGGTGCCAAGTGACCCGTACAATAGAAGGTAGGAGGCTCAAAAATATATTCTATAACTTCATATTGCGAGAAAAGAACTTGTAACGATATCACACTTTAAAATTCTCTTTTATGTACAAGAGAGAACACAAAAAAGCCAAGCTTCCAGAAATAAGCATTTCAATCTATAATATGACCAATATAAACTTTATCAAGTTAACAGTACAATCACAATCTAATAAGAAATACTTGCTATTCTCATTCTCACTTTCCTCTGAGAATAATTTAGTAGTAACAAAGGTTTAAGAAATAAGAACTATGACACCTCATTCCACGTATATGAATCATCCACCATGGACTCAGAAGCTCAAGACGAATTTGATGAAGAAGAAGTTCACAAAGCAGCAGTGAACGAAGACCATTGTGAAGAACTTCACGACCTTTTCAGTATCCCTGGAGAAAATGAAGACGGAGGGAAGAGCGAGAGAGAGCAAAATTGAATAGTTGCCTCAAGCTGCAGATTACTATTGTAATACCAAACACCCACAATCATGGTAAAGAAATTCACAGCAGTAGCAAAATTCTTAGCATATTAAAAGAAGCTTCCTAAACTGAATAGTTGCCTCAAGCTGCAAATTACTAATACCAAACTCTTGCAACCATGGATGTAGATATTCTAGCTGCATTAAAACGATTAAATTAACGTAAGTGTCGTATAAAATTAGACCAATACCTTCAATTGAGCTCCTATAAAAAGTTGTCTTCTACAGTTATTTGCCATTTCAATATGAAACAAGAGAGTGGATAGGGACAAGAAAACATGGCCAAATATTTAAAATATGTACTGAAATCATCCCAATCATAATCAAAGCACCTGCATTCTGAAATTGAGATTGCTGTGGTGCATTTATAAGAAGGAGAGAACAAAAAACGAAAAAACAGAGTAGAGAATATGCAGGGATGAAAGAAGGAACTACATGCAAAAAAAATGATAAAAAAAAAAAAAAAGAGGGGAACATGGAAAAGTAAAAGTTACCGACTGTTTGTTGACAATAGAAATAATATTTGGAGATCTAATCTAAATTGATGAAATGAGAAGAGACATCAAAATAGCTAATGCGAAAATTGGTAGAGCAAAGTTTTGAGTTCGCTAAATATTAAAAAAAAATAAAAATAAAAAACACCAAGACTACAATAATCACTCTTGGATGTGGCAATTATTGCAGCATCCTAGTAGGCCTAATAAAATTGAAGCTCCGGATTTGCATTCCCTTTAAAATCAAAACATGCATGCTTGAGAAGCAGATGATAAATAAGTGAGAGAACAGAACAAATCTATGTTGACCGAATTGAGCATCAGAAAAAAAAAAGTACAACAATCTTAGATGCTTTACCGAGCTGACTGGGGAAGGAAATCAATTTTAATTTGGGAATACTGGAGCCCAAAGATGAGAGGCCACTGGCATGCAGGAGGGAAAGAATCAAGAATTTAAAGTGTGGATCAGCCATGGCCTCTAAACTGGTCCCTCAAGTCTCTTGCCATCTCACTCTCTTCCAATACGAACATGCAAGAACACATATGGGTTTGTTCCAATGGTTTGTTTCAATAATCTGGTTTGAAATGACAAAGAAAGCATGAACAATGGTGACAGAATTCAGCGAAAATGGGTTTCAGATTAAGGAAATAATAATAATAATTAAAAAAAATGCTCAGTTCTGAGAGAAGACAGAGGGAAGAGCGAGAGAGAGCGGTATTATACTATTTAGATGTCAGGTTGTTTTAGAGCTTTTGGGATTTACATGAAAAAGAAAAACAAATAAAACACAAGAAGACAAAATAGAAAGACGAATGAACACTATACATAAAGACAAAATAGATGAACGAAAAATCAACAGTAATCTCATTCACTTTTTTAAATATGTTATAGATTATGTTATATTATATTATTATTAAGGGGATGGCTACGGTAGGGGCGTCCCTACGTAGGGTCATGCTTTAATTATCGTTGAATGGGAATCTGTGGGGAATAACGGGAATCTGTGGAGAATCTATTTATATACAGATTCCCATCCAACGGTGAATAGACAGGGCCCTACGTAGGGGCGCCCCTACTGTAGACGCGCCCTATTATTAATTATTATTATTATTATAGAGTATAGATATGTTCGGAATTTCAGTAAGAACAAAACACAATCTATAAACATATAGATTATTCATCATGAGTTCTAAGTACACAAATTTTTCTCCCAAATAAAAACAGAGTAGAGCACACAGATGTCACTACTTTTAGAAAATTATCTTAATTCTTAACATAAGCTTGTGAAAAGGTAATTGATCTCATCACTAGTAGCCATATATCTCCAGAGACTAGAGTTGGGCAGCTAATTAATTAACTATAATGACCATTAATAATGTTCAACAATGTTCATTAATTTCTTCCAAGAGGGGCGGTCCGAGATGGTCTCCCACCACGCCTTAACGTTCTTCCTCTCTTTCACAAGGTATCCCATATTAACTTCGTTCACCAAATATCTAATCCCCGGAAGATGGCTCAGATCGGCCAGCGTGAAAGCGTCACCGCCAAGGTATTTGCTTTTGGCCAATCGCTCCTCGTACACGTCAAGGACTTTCACCAGCTTTTCCTCACAGCTGTGTACATCGGCCAAGTTCCCCTGCTCTCCCATACGTGGCAAGATCACGATCTGAACCACCAGAGTGTAGACTAAGTCGTTGAAGTTGTGAGCTTCCACTTCCAACCATTGGTCCACAACTGCTCTCTCCTCCGCTGTGGCTCCCAATAGGTCAGGTCCACGCTCGGCGTACTTGGCTGCGTAGTACCGAATGATTGCTCTTGACTCTGTGACAAATAATATATAGGAACTTAATAATGCTAATTAGTTGCTTGAGGAAGGGATAAGTGTTTTTACTTCGTTAAATTTTGTCGTGTTTTCTTTGTAAAAAAACAATTCAGGGGATTAAAAAAATAAATAAATAAATAAATAAGAGAGAGAGATTTTTTGTGTAGTAACATTAATTGATGTTTTCTTACCGAAAAGCCTGAATTCGCCGTCTTCAATGACCGGAACTTGACCAAATGGCTTTGCAGAAATCACAATTAATCAGTTAAGTAAATATTTACATCATTTAGCATATGATCAGCTTAATATATATACTACGTAACCATGCAACAAATTTGTGTTAAGTTGCAGTAAATGTTGATACTAGATTTTAGTATAACAACGAGATTGGTTAAAAATAGAAATAATGTAAAGAGAATAATAAATTTTAAAGTAGTTCAGCCTTTTGAACAAAGAGTTTATGTTTACTGTAATTGTTCTTATTTCAGAGTTTCAATAAGACAGAATTTGGATATCTTTCTTCGTACATTAGTCGTATACTTCTTCAGATTAGGGTCTTTTGTTACTAATTTGGTAACTGAATATTTGAATATATTATAATTAATACGAATTTAATTCGTATTTATCCCCACAAAATCAAGGAATATCTCAATTTGAATTTATTTCCCAAAAAACTCGAAATTGCTAATAATATCTCAGATTTTAAGGCGATTTAAATGAGAAGATCTGGTTACGTTGATCTGCTCGTATCATATCCGAACTTCTCAATCTCGACTAGCTCCGAACGAACTCACGCTTCTTCGAATAGCTCGATCTTCTCGAACCATGTGAGTAGGTGCAGAAATTACACACAATAGTAAGATAAAAATTTTAATTGATTTTGTGTTCTTCTCCTCAAACTTAGAACTATCTGCAATTAAGCCCTTTATTTTTGTTTTGGATATAGAATTAATAATGATTATCATTCCCCAAAATTTTTAGAGAATGCATGCATGGCAGAAAACCAGCGAGTATTGGGTAATATATAGTATAATATAATACATGCGCAAGAAACTCTTATTTTATTAGATCATTTGACAAATTAACGGGGTCAATTGCGAAAAAATTTGAAATCCAAAGTTAATTTGTCAAATTAAATAAATTGTAGGGGAATGCGTCCGTGATCAAAATTATGAATGATTAATTTATCATGTCATGCGAGAAGACTTCCCCATCGAAGCAATCACCGCTTACGTTTTTTTTTTTTGAAACTACGTTCACCGTTGTGTCATATGGGAAAGTAGATACATCGATCCTAATCAAATACTAGTAAATAAAGAAGAGAATGGTGTAATTTTTTCAAGATATTGATGATAGATAAATATTCAATTCTAGTACAATAGCATACTATTTGATACTGATATAATATTGGGTTTGTCGACCGACGTTTATATATATAAAAAATGATGTTTTATTTTTTTGGGTTAAATAATATACAAACCTGTGCCCATATACTCGCTAGTAAAAGTGTACCTGTAAGAGGAGGAATTGTGGTCGTTTATGTTCTCCGGACTGGAGATCGACATGCATAATCTCATACTCGACTCCCATCTCAAGTAAACAAGCAAGCACCCTCTGTGAGCATGCTGACCTCACTGCACCAAATATTTTAACCACCATTTTCTAAAAGACTACTTCTAGCTCCTAGTGTTTGCTCCTGGTTTGATGTTTTTTGAAGGAGAGTTTATTACCTGTTATATAGTGAAAGCAGAATCTACACAATATAGAGTTTATTGCTAATGGTGGTTGTCACGCGAGTCTACTCTTTGGTTAGATAACATGCCTTAACCGCTCACCTTTTGTTCTACTATACGTTTGCATATAAAGATTTATGTTCTAGTCTTGGATGATAATTATGTAGTCAAAAGGTCACTATCTGGGGGTTGTCACATGCCAATATATACGTCATTATTGTTTACCAGGTACTGGTGGTTGTATAAGAGGCAAAATGTCTGTTTTGTTTCTCACTTGACTGTATGCGCCTTTATGATCTTGATGCTATGTGCCACCTTAGCATACAAATTAAAGCTATCAAAAGTCCACGTCGACCATTAGTTCTCCGAGTCTAGTTGATGTCCGTTTTTTCAATATAGTCGAGATTTCTAACTTATGCTTTCTACTCATTTTTTATTATTTGACACGCGAATTCTATTATATTTTATAATATTATTAAAATATGAGATTATTAATAAAATCTACGTATTAAATTGTGAGATATGATAACAGAAAAGAAAGTGGTTCATCTTTTTAAATTATTATAATTATGGATATATAATCCTTTTATGACAAGACCTTTAGCTATACCACCTATATGCATGATTAGGCTTAGATAAACTTAGTAAAGTTAAACAGCACTAACCTTACTTTCATTAGCCTTAGACAAGCTTAGAAATAGTGGGAAATTTAAATTATTTTTGTTTAGTTTTAAAATATAACTTAAGCCAAAAGCAAGAGAGTAGGCATGTAAATATATGGAGACTGATTCAATTTCCATGTTTACCAGAACTTAAGTGGTACAGAGTCTAGTTTAACTTGACCAAAGGAGGCTCAATTCCACCAACAAAAATTTATGTCCGAAATTTTTAAATTGAAGAACCAAATTACAATATACAAATTCCATATTTTGAAGATTAAAAAAATTGAACTGTTTAGCAAATAAAAAATCACAAAATCCAAGATCATGAAAATGAGGAATTACTCAAATTCAGATTAAGACTCCAGCCCATTAGTTGCAACAAACAAAATTGTGAGAACCCATTTCCACCAATTTGTTCAAAGCCTCCAAGCCAATACGAGATAATTATGCTAGATGCTAATTCATTTAATGTGATATTGTTAGTTTGGCCCGATTTATGGATTCAGTCCCTAATGGGGGCAAAAATAAAATGTCTTGCAATAAGATGTAATTAATAAGTGGTAATTTTGATGTCAAAACTGTCTTATAATGTCAACTTATGATTTGAACTTTCTAAAACTTGGCTGCCTAGGATGTTGTTCTTTATATAATGACACCATAAGCAATGTCTTAACAACTATGCTTCAACCTATACACCCCAAAAAAGACATAGTAGTAAATAAGGATTGGTGGCACAAAGAGGGCGGTCACTTATCAAAAAGACCCATGAAGTTCCAGTTTTTCTAAAAATAAAATGTGAAATATCTTTCACCCAAAAAATAAAAAAGAAAGTGAAATGTTGTGGATGCTGTACACTGCTACAGTGATTCATATTCGTACTTATTACTGGTCTTCGTACGAACTTTCTTAGGATTTTTTTTTTTCTTTTAACTACAGCTATATCATATTTTTAATTAAAATCACTATCTTATGCATAAGATGTCAATATTCCTTGTACGGTTAGAAATCCTTGTACATGTGAAATATTCCTTGTACTTATTACTTGTATCACAGTGAAAACTTAAATAAGTACCTCGAAACAAAATGCTTAGCCTATCCAAACAGATATTCAAATACCCAAATCTGTGAACTACAATAGTAAAATTAAAATAAATAAATAAATAAATAACAATAAAGAAAACGAGATATATCTTATGTAATTAAGAATACATTATCAAGCGCATCCCTACCAAATTTGGGAACATTGAGAGATTTAATTGAGGTGAAATACCCAAATATGTGAACTACAATAGTAAAACTGAAAAAAAAAAAAATAAATAACAATAAAGAAAGCGAGAAATATCTTATGTAAATGTTTAAGAATACATTATGAGCACATCCCTACCAAATTTATATACTTTGAGAGATTTAATTGAAATTAAGAACTTGGAAACTCCTATGCTGCAGACCTGTTGATTCTCACCATGATTGCTATTATTAACTGAAAATTTCACACATGGTAGCAGCCAAATGATGGTGCTGTCACTTTTCTGAATGTATTAATTCATTTCGAGTTTTCATAAAAGCATCACATATATATAACCGCAAACAGCATAGAGAAGTTTGAAGCTCCTAAACCGAAAGCAATAGTAAGTCAAAAGGATGAAGTTTACCAGATCTGCTTCATCGCTTGCCTGAAGTTCAATAGAGCAATCCCATGGCCTCCGCCAAAAGCAAAATCCCTAAATCGAGAAGTCCCATGCTCAAGAGCCCCAAATCAAGTTCCCAATTACCTTATTAGAGCAAACTACCCATGTTAAGAGAAATAAATTATTATAAAAATTAGGAAGCAAAAACCAAAAGATTTATCAATTTTCAATAAATAAACAACATTAATCAAAGAATCACTGATGCTTCATATATTTAAAATTTATTCAGAGATTGTGACACCCAGTGATTCGACCACGGCAAGGCAACCATAGAAATCATCTTTTCGACCATGGCAAGGTAGTTAGCAACTGCCATTTTCAGTGGGTTCGTCCGCTTAGCAAGTGGGATTGGAGAGTCATCAGCCATGCTAATCTGCACGAATATGGACCTTGGCCATCATCATCTCGAACACTGGAGCAGCAATCCGGATCCAAAGTATTGTCATAAGTTCTTTGGATGAGGGAATGAGAATGCATATGCATTATTGATTGTATTTGTACCCTTTCTTGTTAAGATTATATCCGGCAACAACAATTCTTGTCAGGGGCAAATGCAGAACAAAACAAAGCAAATACTATTTGGGTAAATTCTAGAATACATCGATAAGAATATAAGTGAAAAAATAAAGCGGAAAAAATATTACATCAAAAAGTTCAACCAGCATACCTGTGACAACCCCCAAATTAAGTCAAAAATAAAAATAAAAAAAATAATGATTTTTTACATGTACAATGTTATCAAAATTGTGATATCAAAAGTACAAAACTCTTAGGGTCCGTTTGGTTGTAGTGATGGAATAATAATGGTAATGGTAATAGTAATCATAATGAAATGGAAAAGAATGGTAATGTAATTATGTTGTTTGATTGGAGTGGTAGAATCAATAGCTGAATGGACATTCTTGTTAACTGTGAAAAGAAATGAAATTAGCTGTATAATGACAAAAATACCCTTCATTTTAATTAAAAATGTATTCAATGATTTCATTAAATTATTTTACATTTAGCATTATTTTATTTTATTAAATTATTTTATTAATTATTTTTTATTAATTAAATTATTATTTTATTAAATTATTTTATATTTAGCATTAAATTATTTTATTAATTAAATTATTTAACATTTATCATTATTTTATTTTATTTTATTTATTTCTAAATTATTTTATTAAATAATTATTATTTTTTATTATTTTTAAATTATTTTATTAATTATTTTTATTACTCAAATTATTATTTTATTAAAATATTTTACATTTAGTATTATTTTATTTTATTAAATTATTTTTTATTAATTAAATTATTATTTTATTAAATTATTTTACATTTAGCATTATTTTATTAATAATTTTTAATTAATGAAATTATTATTTTATTAAATTATTTTACATTTAGCATTATTTTACTTTATTTTATTATTTTATTTAATTTTTTATTTTTTATTAATTAAGTAGTTTAATTAAATAGTATTCCATTCCACCTTATTCCACCCAATCTTGGGTGAAATTCTATTCCACCTTATTTCATTCCAATGGAAAGGCTTTTCTTATTTGGTTTTTCTAACCAAACAATGGAATTGGGTCACTTTGGAATTATTTCCATTCTATTCCTTTCTATTAACCCTAACCAAACATGGCCTTAAAGATTAACATTAATTACATAAGGTAACTAAACATGTATACGTAGTTTTTTCGAAAGAGTCTTTCTTTACTTAAAAACTGACATATATAAACAGTTTTAGAATATAAATAGCCCAGTCAATACTACTATTGATTTGCAATATTATACATGACAATATAGCTAAATGGGCTATAGCCAATAAATAGAAATCCATGAGTGCATTTTACATAAAACATCTTAATTTTTGTACACTTAACTTTCTTTGAAGACTTTAACTTGAAATGATAATTAGGCCCATAAAAAGCATTTACTTTGACAGTTGTCATTGGGCTATTTATCCCACTTGCTGGATTTAATTTGATTGGATTGAAATAGTAGTTAAAATTGGATTAGATTTTATTCAAAAAAAAAAATTGGATTAGATTATATAGTACATTACTTTATTTGGTGCAATCTAGAACTTACAAACTATACAATTTTTAAGTGCAAAAATACCTATAAATGTTTTATAAAATCTAAAAAAAGAACAATAAATTTTTACATGATAGAATAAATTAATAAAAAATCATCCAAATTCAATAATACATTTAAAAGCAATTTTTGAATAAAACTAGCAGTTTTTAAACTGTTAATACTCCAAATATTATGTTTTTTCTTTGAGAAAAAAATACCAGAATGGGATTGGATAACTAGAGTTGAAAAGAAAAAGAGTATTTATAAATTAAAAAAAAAATCTTTGTTTTTTTTCACATTAATTTAAGAAAATGATCATTTTTTCACTTATTTAATAAATGGTCTTTTTTCCGTTTGTGCTTTTATTTTGCAAATGGTCATTGTTTTATGCATCAATTTTATGTGTATTAGTATTTCTTTTTAATGTAGTATATCAATTTTGATACTGATATATTTACTATATAATTGGTATATTTTTAAGCCCTTTTAAGGTGCTTCTACACGAATGCCTTATTTTTAGACATGAGAAATTTAGGTAGATGACCAAAATTTTAAATTTGATTAAGTTGATGTCCACTTTTAAAATTTTATAGCTAAATGTCTAGGTATATATATTTTTACACTTTTAGTTACTGTACTGAAATGCACTATGTATATAATTTTTTATACTTGGTATATAAAATTTTACACTTAGTATATAAGCATATATACCAGACATTTTGCTATAATATTTGACAAAGGGACATTTACTGAAATTGGGCCCAAAATTTGGTCATATTTCTATAAGCCCTTTTAGACATTGCTTTTAATGGATGTCCCTTTTTTATTTTATTAACTTTTATAACTTTTTTTTTACCTCTGGTAAATTACTTATTACACTATTACAAACTAATATATTATTTATGTACCATAACTTAAGAAAATATTACTTATTTACCACCAATATAAGATGATATATTTATAATTATACCTATATAAGTTAGATGTTTACCACTATTATACACAAGTATGCTATTTATTTAACACAATCTAAAAAAAATCCTCGTTATTTACCATTGATATAAAGGGTTATAATTACTATTATACTCCTAGTAAATAACTTTATTATAATGATTATAAACAGTATATCTTTTATATAACACTACATATATGTTGGCATATAATTGATTTACTACTGATAAACTATTATGTTAAGTGGTCTTCATTACTACTAATATATAATGATATATTACTAATTTACTATTAATATATTATTATATATAGAGCTATACGCTGATTTTGTTGGTTTTGAAAATATTTGCAACATAATAATATGAACTAGAAAATATTTTTAAAACAGAATGGTAATAGTACTACAGAGATCTTAACTTAGTTATATTAATTCAACAAACATGATGAGAGAATAAATAATTTACCTCTTAAAGCGATTATAACAATTCCAAAACTTTCTTCTTTGAGTCGCTTAAATCTTCAAGACTATGATTCATACCAAGAATTAGATGTGTGGGCAACTATGAAATAGAGTAGGAATTTCTATAGTAATAGTTATTTTTCTTGTTCTTACTTGTTAGTCTTAACACGTAGAGTAAGAACTTTTTCTCTCTAGAAAAACTATAAAAAAATGTGTGTAGAAAAACTAACTACCACTCCTATGTAGGAGTGATGGGAAAGAGTCTACTCCAAGTGGGACTCCTACTCATTGTTTTCTTTTTCTACGAAAAAACTAGATAGTGGTTTCCCATCTTTGTTAATACTATCTGATAGTATTTTGTTATCTTTAAATACTATATAATAGTATCCTTATTTATCTAGAGACTAATAGTTAACTATCTAGTAGTTAAATATTGTGATAAATAAATCTTTTAATTATTTGATAATTAAAAGATTATTTAATAATTATAAAGTATCTAATATTATGAAATAATTATCTGCATAGTTATATGGTTATATTAATTATTAAACTCTTTAAAATCTGCTAGTAGGCATGAGCCACTTGTGTTGGGCCAGCTTTGATCCAAATTTATTTAGACAGTGGCCCATTATCTTCTTCCAACTCTACAATCTAATACAATGTTTATGAGCTAGTTTGAGAACCTAATGGATCGATAATATTAAGCTTCAATAAATTTAATTTATTAATTAAACTCTTTAATCAATAAATATAATTGATTAACTCTTGAATTACTCTACTAAAAATTCAGAATGACACTGTCATTATAATAGATATAATTACTGAAATAGAAAGTTATGAATAATTCAAGCAAAAAAAAAAAAGTTATGACTAATCTGTTAATTTAATCATTACATATAAATTGACCATCCATAAGATATTCATAATTAGAACTAAGTCTAAGTTCATTTACCTCTCTAAATATTACCTCTTTATATAGAGGGGTTAAGGGAGTTTTTCTATCTTTCCTTCTTTTTTTCTATTCTTTTTCTAATGGATAATACTAGGAGTCCTAATTATTGTCCTAAATTTTTTGTACCAATAGATATAGTGGCATGTAATTTATCACCATTCAATTAATGATAATATTGAATTTATTTGTGGTAAGTTTTAAAACATCAATTGCATGGTAATAAATCGTATGCCACATACATTGGTATCAAAAGTTTGGTATAATAGTTGGTACCCAAGTATTATCCTTTTCTTATATATTGATGACAATGTATAGATTAGGTGTGGGGTGGATAATTTCCTGTTTCTATCATGTTTTTATCTGGGTTTGTTTTTGGTCTCGTTGGTTTTTATTTTTATTTGTGATTTTTATTTTTGCTTTTTATTTCCTTTATTTTTCTTTTATTTCTTTTTATTTTTGAGTCCAAAAAACAAGTCTAATTTCCTTTTAGTCTGTTTTGAGTCAGTCTTAGGATATTTCTAGCTTCTGTGAGGAATTTGAATTTTGACAATTGTAGTTTGATAGATAATGAGCACTATTGATAATTGTTGATTTTTATTCTATGGATAATATGCTTGATTGTAGTTGTACTCTCACTTTTATGCATAGAAGCCAAGTCAGTTAGTATAGAGAATAATACGCATGATTAGTTGATCTTGTGCTTTCATTTTGATTATTGCCTTAGTTTATATGATATGAGGTGAATATTAGAACTTTCCTAGAAGCCTTTTGAGGTAAACAACCGGTTGTGTGTTTCTTAGAAAATGATTAAGACACTTAGGTTTTTGAGCACCAAAGCTAAATAAGCCAGTTTCCTTGATTGATGTCTAAGCACATCCCCTAGTTAGCCAATTTGAGCCTACGTGTATACCTTTTTCTTTTGGTTAGCCACATATTGTCTTCCTCTAGCTTAAACATACTATTGTCTCACCCTTGGTTCCATGTGTTGAATAGAGCAAGGAACATTAGGAGGAGCTCTGATGAAATTGGGTTGAGATGAAAGATATATATGAGGGAGTTTTTAGCTGTCAATAAAGGAACGTTTAGAAATAATTGGGAAAATTGTTAAATTTTTGTGAAAGGAGAGACGATTAATTAGAAAAAAAAAAATAGATATGTGAAAAAAAAAATTATGAAAGAAAAAAAAATGAAAAAATGAAAAAAAAAAGAAGAAGAAGAAAAACTCATCTCTATTTGTGCATCATGTGAATAAATTCATATCTTTATAGTTGTTTATTCGAGTGAGTAATTTTTTCTGTGAATGTTTTGGAGAATGGTTTAGAATAATGAAAAGGCTTAACATATATTATATGCTATTAACTTTATGTGTTTTGTTGAAGTTGAGATTTTTGCTTATTGAAGATTTTTAGTTGTCTCAACTATATGAAATATGTAAAATCTTTTTATACACCTCGTTTTGGCCTATTCTGATCAATCTTTTTGTAGAACAGTCAAACCAATGAGTTTATTTCCCTAAACTTATCTAGGATTAAAATGAGCCAAATAAAGAGTGTTTCTTGCTCAAAAAACTCAATTCCAATTATCTAGTACATAGTTATGACTTTTGCTCGTTTCGGCCCATTTTGGTCAACCTTTTTTTAAAACAGTCAAACTAATGAGTTTGTTTCCTGAAACTTACCCAATATTACAAAGAACCAAAAAGAGTGTTTGTTGCTCCCAAAAAAAAATTCTAATTATCAAGCATATAATTATCCCACTTTAATCATTTCAGTCTATTTTGGTCAACCTATTTTGGAACAGTCAAACTGAGGAGTATGTATTCCGAAACTTACCTAGGGTCACAAGGAACTACAAGAGTGTTTGTTGCTCCAAACAATGAATTCCAACTTTCTAGCACTTAGTTATCCATGTTTACTCATTTCAGTCCATTTTGATCAACCTTTTAATAGAATAGTCAAACCAAGGAGTTTGTTTCTCAAAACTTTTATAGGATCACAAGGAAGCAAATAAACAATGTTTGTTACTCCAAAAACCCAATTCTAATTTTCTAGCACATAATTATCTCACTTTGTTCGTTTTAATCGATTTTGGTCAACCTTTTTGTAGAACAGTCAAACCAAGCAGTTTGTTTTCTGAAACTTACCTAAGGTCACAAGAAACCAAATATAAAATGTGTTTGTTGCTCCAAAAACCCAAGTCCAATAATCTGGTACATAGTTATCTCATTTTGCTCGTTTGGCCCATTTTGGTCAATCTTTTTGTAGAATAGTCAAACCATGGAGTTTATTTCCCGAAACTTTCTTAGGGTCACAAGGAAGTTAGAACAAAATAAAGAATGTTTGTTGCTCCAAATCCCCAATTCTAATTATCTGGCACATAGTTATCCCACTTTGTTCATTTTGGTCCACTTTGTTCATCTCTTTTGTAGAAGAGTCAAACCAAGGAGTTTGCTTCTTGAAACTTACCTAAAGTCACAAGGAACTAAATATTGTTACTCCAAAAACCCAATTCCAATTCTCTAGTGCATAGGTATCTCACTTTACTCGTTTTGGCTCATTTTGGTCAACCATTTTATAGACAGTCAAACTAAGGAATTTGTTTCATGAAACTTACTTGGGGTTACAAAGAACAAAATAAAGAGCGTTTGTAGCTCCAAAAATCCAATTCAAATTATCTGTCACATAGTTCTCCCACTTTGTTCATTTCGGCCCATTTTGGTCAACCTTTTTGTAGAATAGCCAAACCAAGGAATTTGTTTTCGGAAACTTAGCTAGGGTTACAAAGAACTAAATATAGAGTGTTTATTGCTCCAAAAATCTAATTCCAACTATCTAGCATATAGTTATCTCACTTTGCTCATTTTGGCCCATTTGGTCTACCTTTTTGCGCAATAGTCAAACTAAGAAGTTTGTTTCCTAAAACTTATTTAAGATCACAAGGAACCTAGAGCGTTTGTTACTCTAAAAACCTAATTCTAATTATTTAGCACATAGTTATCCATTTTTTTCATTTTGGCATGTTTTTGTTAACCTTTTAGTAGAACAGCCCAACCAATGAGTTTGTTTCCTAAAACTTAACTAATGTTATAAAGAACCAAATAAATAGTGTTTGTTGCTCCAAAAAACATAATTCTAATTATATAGCACATAGTTATCTCACTTTGCTTGTTTCAGCTCATTTTGGTCAACCTTTTTGTTGAACAATCAAACTAAGGAGTTTGTTTTCCGAAACTTACCTAGGGTCACAATAAATCAAGTATCATTACTCCAAACACTTAATGCTAATTTTTAAACAAAAAAACACTCAATTCTAATTTTTTAGGACATAGTTATCTTTCTTTGCTCTTTTTGGCCTATTTTGGTCAACCTTTTTATAGAATAATAAAATCAAGAAGTTTGTTTTCTGAAACTTACCCAATGTCACAAGGAACCAAATTTGTTGCTCCAAAAATACAAGTCCAATTATCTAGCATATAATTCTCTCACTTTGCTCGTTTCGACCTATTTTAGTCAATCTTTCTGTAGAATAATTAAACTAAGGAGTTTGTTTCTCGAAACTTACTCAAAATTATAAGGAACCAAATAAAGAGCGTTGTTTTAAAAACACAATTCCAAGTTATGCCACTTTGCTTGTTTCAACCCATTTTGGTCAATCTTTTTATTGAACAACCAAACCATGGAGTTTGTTTCTCGAAATTTACCTACGATAACAATGAACTAAATAAAGAGTATTTGTTGCTCCAAACACTCACTTCTAATTTTCTAGAATATAGTTACCCCTCTTTGCTTGTTTCGGCCCATTTTAGTCAACTTTTTTGTAAAACTGTCAAACGAAGCAGTTTGTTTCCTGAAACTTTCCTAGGGTCACAAAGAACCAAATATGGAAAAGGGATAATGAATGAAAGAGAAAGTTATGAGAGAAAATATTGGGATAGGGATTGGAAGAGAAAATATGACTGAGGTTAGATGAATGAGAATGTCATGAGTCAGATTAGATGATGAGTGAGGCAAAAAATTAAGAATAAAAGAAGTCAATATTTATATATCTTTTCTTTTTACTTTTTCAATTGGCAAGTGAGAGAAAAAAAAAAGTGAGTATGTTACTTTTTTTTACTATATATTTTTCTGAATTTCAAACATGAGAAAATTTTTACCTTTTCCCCCTTCTTTTCCTCTCTTTTTCTTTTCCTCCCAAAAATAGATTCTAAACATGTCCTTACATCTTTTGCAAAAAAAAAAAAAAAAAATCAGTATACGTATAGAGGAAATTAGGCAATACCGACTTTTTTTTTGAAAGGAATTTGAAATTACAGTGAGTCAGTTTTTTTTTTCCCCTAATTTCTGTACTGCATTTTTAAGAAAAATGTTATTTATTAAAATTATTTTTTAGAAAAATACCATTTTTAAAATGGTTAGTAGTTACTAGTATTTGAAACTAGATATCGGTTACTAGTTATAACACATTCTTTTTTCTTTTGTTGTTCTTTTTTCCCCTCTTTTTTGTACTTTTTATTACTTTTTCCTATCTATTACTAGTTAGAATATTTTTCCTCTATTTATGTTACTAGTTAAAATATTTTTCCTCTCTCTCTCTTTTGTTTTTGTTTTTTAAATTTGAATACCTTTGATTAGTAGATACCAGTGTTCAAAACTAGTTACCAGTTACCTGTTACTATTTTAAGAAATGGCATTTTTTTAAAAGTGACATTTTCTGATAAATACGGTATGATATTTGGAAAAAAAAAATTGACCTAACATATTAAATTGTTTTTTGTTTTATAGGTAAAAGTCTTAAAAACCCTATGGCTATATTTGGAACTTGGATTTTAGTAGGGAAAAAATTGAGTGGGAAAAATTGAAGGAAAATGAGAGAGAAAATATTTTCCTAAAATTCTATAAAATTTAATTTTTTTAATTTTTTCTCTCATAATCTTTTCATTATAATCTAAATCTTTCAAATTTACTAAAAATATCCCTTACATAATTTCCGTAAAAACTTTTTCTTCAATTTTTGATAAAATCCAAACAAAAAAAAATATAATTCCTAATAATTTTTTTCCTTCTCTAAAATCCAGTATCCAAATAGAGCCTATATGTATATATACATATTTTTTGGTCTATGATTATCCCTCCTAAAAATTCGTCACATCCTTCTTTCCTTCCTCTTCTCACGCGACCTAATATAAAAATCGGTGAAGTGCTTCCTTTAGTAGACACCTAGAAGGCTAGACTCAACATTTAAAAAGAGGAAACTTGATTTTTTATGCTAATTTTTCAAAAGAAAATTTGAAAAATCCCAGATTTTAAAATAATTTGAAATTTTTTGGATTTAAATTAGAAAAATACCACGTTTAAAATTATTTAGAAAAATATCACTTTTTAATTAATTGATAGGATACTTGATACCAATCAGGTAATGTGACCAACTTAGAGTACTTGAAAAATACAAATTTCAAAAAAAGTGATGATTTTATAAATATTTCTTAAAGTGTTACTTTTATAAATAAATTTACAAAAATGATATCGTTCTAAATCAATTTGAGACTTTTTGAAAACTTTAATCCATTTAGGATTTTTCAATTTTTTGATATTTTGAGCCTGAAATTTTGTAAAAAGCCCATTTAAAAGTGATAAAATGGGCTTTTAGCCAGATTGCTGAATTTTGAATTATAGTTTGTAAAATAGTTATTTTTTTTTTTCAAAAAATGTTAAAAAAGGCCAAATTTTAAAAATTATTTAAAAATAATCATTTTTCATATTTAATATATCAAAATATATTAATTATTTTTTCAAAAATTGATTTATTTTTCAAAAAAATTGATTTAATTTATAAAAAATATATACTCACTAGAAAACGGCCATTTATCGAACTAAAATTATAAAACTGTCATTTATTAAATAAAAGTAGAAAACGGCTATTTTCTAAATTAATCGTAAAAAAAAAACACTATTTCTTATAAATAAATACTCTAATAAAATAATAGTAATTATAATTGTTTGAAAGAAACCACCG
Source organism: Trema orientale (assembly GCA_002914845.1). NCBI lineage: Eukaryota > Viridiplantae > Streptophyta > Magnoliopsida > Rosales > Cannabaceae > Trema > Trema orientale. The sequence goes on from JXTC01000259.1 coordinate 55,790, forward strand.
AGTGTCAAGCGGCTGAGTGAACAAAAAGCCCTAAAAAGAACCGAACATAGAACTCGCGACAAGGAAGACGAACCTGCTTCAACATTCAATCTCCACCCATAGCCTCTTAGATCCGATTCTTTGGGTATGTTTTCGCTCCTTTTTTTTCTTTAAAAAAAAATTTAATTCGATTGGTTTTTCTCTCATACGAATTTGATTATATGTTTTAGGAAAGGTTGGTATGGATGGTAATATAATATATGAAAGATGGTTTTGCGTTTATTGTCAGAACAACCTGTTTGATGTTGTGTAGTAGACAGTTTAGAGAGAGAGATGGAAGATGAGGTGTTTTTGGAATTTGTGGAATGGGTTTTGCAATGGTTGTGAAAAGGAAGCCAATGGGCTCAGTCAAGTCATGGGAATTATTGGTTATTGGTTCATCATTGCCATAACTGTGTCTGTTTGTGCATATTATACAGGAGAAAAAAGAAAAAAAAAGGAAAAAGGTTTTTCAACATTTCAATCTTCTGAAAGTGAAAGATCATCAGCAAAGCTTTGCAGGGTGGTTAACGCTGACCGCCGGTTTTGGCTTGCGAGAAAATGGATCCGGGTCGCTATGGTCTTCAGCAAGGATGGGATAATAACAGCGTAATTGTGGTTTCCTCCTTAAATAATCACCTATATGGGATGATATTACAAGAAATTATTAGGACAAAATGAGACTGTCCCATTTTTTTCTGGTATCTCATCCTGAGAGAAAGCCATGTGGCAGTGAGGATATGGATTGGATTTGCCTAACCCGTCATATACTCATTGATTTTGTTGCTGACATAGCTTATTCTCTTTAATCCACAGGCTCTGGAGGGGTATGCTGGAGTTCATGAGCCAAACTTTCGGTGAGTGCTCACTATTACTTTGCACCATCTCAGCGGTAACTTAGTGCCTTTTGGGCAAAATAATTCTTCATTGTGCGTCAGTAATGTTCATCGGGATTTCCTACTTATTTCTTTGTGATTGTCATGGTTTTCCCTTCTCTTTTCTTCTTCCTTTTTAAATTTATTTATTTATTTATCAGTGTTGTTAAATTTGTCAATGTGTTATCTTTTCTTCTTTGGTCCAATTTTACATTTTTTGGCAGGGTTGGTGGTTCATATGATGAAAGAAGGTTTTTAGATGAAAGATATTCAAGGGGTAACGTCTATCCAAGAAATGCCTTCCAACGTGACATTATAGATAGGGATAACTATCCTCCACCACCTCCTTCCATTGGTATTTGGCCGCAATCAAGAAGGAGAAGTTATGAAGAAGAATTTCCGATTGATAGGGAATCAAGACGACATGAGAAACAATATATTGATCCATATCATGAGTTGGATACTTATCATGATCCTGAGCTTGATACTTTTCCGGAATTTGACAAGTTTCGGGATGGCTATCGAAATATTGACGACTATCGCGATCATGGATTTGACAAGTCTACTAGGCTTGGGGGACGTGATCGAGATGAATATGCACATGATGATTATGAACATAGATCTCGAGGTTCCCATCAAAGCAGGGAGGATAGTCTTGAAAGGGATTATGAATTCGGTCGGCATAGTTATGATTCTGACTATGATAGAGGTAGTAGGAGAGATGGTAATTGGAGGAAGCGTGGATCTCGTGATCGAGAAAGAGATCAAAGTCCCCATAGAAGGCACGACCGGGAAAGAGATCGGAGTCCATATAGAAGGCATGAAAGGTCGCGGTCTCGTGGACGTGATGATCGCCCTAGATCTAGGTCTCCTAGAGGTCGCAGCCATGGTCGAAGTCATCGAGAGGACAGCTCTGATGATGCTAGACATGAAAGGTTTGAGAGGCGACGTGACTATGAAGACAAGCGTCAACGCGATCACTACTCTGTGGTATCTTTGTCTCTCACACGTACTTGTTAATTGTCTCATTGGATTTGTTGCATCCTATAAATCTCGAATAACGTTGATCTTTATGTAGGCACCATCTGCTACGGTTGTTGTGAAGGGTCTCTCGCAGAAAACAACTGAAGAAGATCTATACCAGATCCTTGTAATGTGTTATTCCATGCTTTTATCTGAATATTACTTATTTTACTTAAGTAGCTTGCTTGCTAAGAATTTAATTTCTCTCTCAGGCCGAATGGGGTCCTCTTCGTCATGTTCGGGTCATAAAAGAGCGAAATTCTGGCATCTCGCGAGGATTTGCTTTTATTGATTTCCCTTCTGTGGTACTCTATGTTTTCTATCATTCTTATTTTCTCTTCTTTGTTTTAATGATTAGAGTGCAAAAGAAAGTCCTTTTGTGGAACAGGGTGCTGCACGTGCTATGATGGAGAAGCTTGGAGATGATGGTCTTGTTGTTGATGGCAGGAAGCTGTTCTTTGAGTACAGGTTTATATCCTTTTCCCTGATCGTATTCCATTTATTGTATTTCCATGTTTTGTAAATATGGTTATTTTTTCTTTCCTAATATCCTGATGGTTGTTTGGAGGAGTTTGAATATTTTAAATGATGACTATCAATATTAATTACTCGAATAAATGATGATCAATATAAGTCTTGAAAGGAAATTAAGACGAGAGCAAGGCAAAAGCATCATTTTAAACAATTTATTTGCATGTTAAAGCGTAACTGTGTTTCAATCCTAGGTAACCTCCTCCCCCAACTTCATTAGAACTGAATATTCTTTAACATGTAAACTTTTTTCCCGTAAGAAACTTAACACTTGTTTTTTCCTTCTAAATAAAAAGAAGATATCTGAACGCTAGGTAAGTTATTTATAATTTTAAAATTTCCATTCTGCTCGTTCATGTTTAAGGCTTTTAAGGCCAGGTATACATTCATGTTTTCCTCTTTCTTAAGAGTTTTCCTGTTACTTTCACTGCTATCCATATGCTTAGATCATACCTGAAAAAGGGACAGATATCTAGAACATTATAAGATTTATTAGTAAAATACATAATTCTCACAAGTACTTTTTAAAAACTGATTTTTTCTTAATAGATAATAAGCAGGAACTTTATTAATTCAAGAAAAGTATAGATACAAACCCATGAGGGTTAGGTCGAGTGGTCAGACTTAAAATTTAATTATCAAATGGGGGCATTACTTGAATCTTGTAAAATATTACATGTAAATGTTAGATAAAAAGATTGAGCGGGCATAAGCCCCGCTCGCCTCCTCTCACCCCTTACCTCCCTTGGTACCCGTTTGGAGCTCAGATAGTGAGGCGTCTTGATTAATCTGAATTCTCAGCGACTGTGGGTACTTTCAGATTTTGAAAAATTTTCCGATCAATGCTCTGGCAATGTTATGATGTACTTTTGCTTGCTTTTGCCTTAAGTTTGACTATTGCCATTTTCAATTATGTTGTAATGCAGTAGTAAGCCAACTGGGGGGGCTGGTGGAGGATTTGGTCAAGAAGGTTCTGCAAAATCGGGTAACCATAAAAGCATCACAGTGCCATCTGATTGGATGTGTACTAGTTGTGGCTACATTAATTTTGCACGGAGGACATCCTGCTTTCAGGTTTTTATTTTTTATTTATTTGTTTTTGTAATTATTTTGGTTCAGTGCTAAGTTTACATGGAAAAATGCTGGATCCAAAATGAATTTCTATAATGAGGAGTATAGCTTGTTGTATCTGCTTAGAAATGACATTGATTCTGCTGTTTGTGCTCGGATATGGTTTGCTTCTTCAGCTTTATGAGCTTTTAATTACTGTTGAACAGCTTTTCCCCGATTTGTTTCCCTGTGGTTTCTAGTTTGCAGATTTGGGTTCTGTAATGCTAAGTTATCTCACGTATGCTTTGATGAATGATGATGAAGTATATTTTGGTCAGGAGAAATAATCTATACCATGTCATGAAAATGAGAATTTGAAATGAGAGTTGTGTCGAATTGGGGGAGTATCTGCTGTGTTATACTATTATTTCTGTTAAGAATTGTTTGTACTAAAATTGTGATTCCCTAGTCCTTTTGTAATAGTTCTTTCCCTTTAGTATACTTTCTTTTGTTTCTTATAAAGAAAGTGGTGTCCTCCTCTCCTCTTCTTTACAGTGTAATGAAGCACGATCTGAAGATGCTCCCCCAGCGGATGTTTCTCAGTCAAATCCAACACCGCTGGGGAAAAAAGGATTAGAAGCAGGTTGATTTTTCTTTCTTCTTTCGGCCAGCTATGTTTAGAGTTATGTATATGTCGTATAAATCGATATGTTTATGCTTAGGACCTACTCATGTATTGGTCGTTCGTGGACTGGATGAAAATGCCGATGAGGAAATGCTTCGTTATGAATTTTCCAAGCATGCTCCAATTAAGGTATAGAAATCTTATCTGAATATTTGTTATTCCTTGTATTGTTAAACTATTTTAGCTTGTTGAGAGAAAAGTTTCAATGATTTCTTGCACAGGACCTTCGCCTTGTCAGAGACAAGTTTACTCATGTTTCAAGGGGGTTTGCTTTTGTCCACTTCCATTCGGTAAGATCATTATTTTATGAGTAGTTAAGCTATTTGAGGAGTATGTTTAGTTTTGGGAGAATTTAACGGTCTTCTTTTTTAGTTGTTTCCCTCCTGTCTGCCATTTGTCCTTTTCCTAGACACAATGAATTTGATATATAGAAACAAGGTAACAAGAGACCAGTGCACACTATCGTTGTTTGAGAAATATATTATGTCTGATTTTATGCACAGGTTGAAGATGCTACAAAGGCTCTAGAAGCAACGAATGGAACAACACTCGAAAAGAATGGCCAGATTCTAAGAGTAGCATATGCTAAGAGCATTCTTGGTCCAGGATCGGGAACATCAGGACAGTCACAGTCAAGCAGCCTTGCTGCTGCTGCAATCGAGGCAGCAGCATTTTCTCAGCAGGTTCCTCGTTCTTACCCAAATTCTGTTGTAGCATCTTTTAGTGACCCATGTCATAAATTTCTTTTACTTTTATTTGTTCAGGAAGGATGGATTTCAGATTGCCCCATCTTAGCAGTAGTTTTATCTGTTCAGGAAGGATGGATTTTAGATTGTCCCATCCTAGCAGTACTGATATCATTAATTTGCCACAAAAAGTAGAGAATGTCACATAATTTGTTGAGAATGGCTTTGAAACAGAAGTCCATGAGGCTGCAGTCTCTTTTTCATAATGCCTGCTTTTATTAACTTACCAGTCTTCAAATAATATTGTAAGGGTAAATTAACTATAAAGGTTAGGGCCTATCATTATTCTGCGCTCCATGCAAATCCTAATGGATGGAGGAGTGGAATTAGACATACAAGGATGGATCTGCAAAGATTGGTTCCTCATTTAGGATAGTAGGGTTTTGAACAAATCAAATGAAGATAGATGAGTAACATGGTGACAAAAACGCCCGTTGATTAAGCTAATATTATTGTACTGACAGGGATGGTGGGATTTGAAGCAGCATTGGTATCACACAGTCATCAACTAGTCATTGAATATACTCTTCATTGATTAGGTTGGTCGTGGGGGGTCTATGTGTTTGAAAATTGATTTGGACATAATGTCTCCATGACTATTTGATGTTTTGCTAAAATTGAGATATAAAAACACAATGCTTATAATCTCTGTATTCAGATTATAACTTTAAAACTATCACAAGTAAGAAAGCCTTCTTACGTTGGATTACATAATTTTTTCTACGTGGCTTTTTTTCTCATTTATTTGCCTGCCTTGAATGTTTGGCTTAGCTTTCGTAGTAACTGACCTATATTTAACTCAAATTTTAATAGTATGATGCTGTTGGATGGGCACCAAAAGAGTACAATCCGGATGACAAACAGTCTGTTGGAGGACAGGGGCCAAGTGGTGGGGAGATTGCAGTCCAAAGAGAGGGATTGGCCCCGCAATCTGGTTTTGTGTGGGATGAAGCATCTGGTTATTATTTCGATGCTGCTTCTGGCTTCTACTATGATGGAAATACAGGTTCTCTTTCCTTCTTGTTTTATTGTGCTTTATGGAAATTCTGTAAGAGATCAAGCATTTCGAATATTCCATGGGAAAATATAATTTGTGAGTTAAATATGCTTGCTCTTATGTCTTTTTTCTTTAAAATATAAATATATATTTTTTTTCGTTCCCCTTAAAAATTTTCTCATTGCTCAAGTATGATGCTTGTAAAAAGTTCTTTGTGTTCTAGTCTCTTTATGAGGTTGTTGGTGTTCTTGCTATTCTTTTCACTGGGCACTTTCTGTACTCTTATCTGAGTAACTGTGGAGAATATTTTACTTAACATATTTAAGCATTGTTAGATGTTTATTTGCAACTGATGTTAGATGTAAATTTTTACTTATGTGAATCATTTTATTTTGGGATCTGGAAGAGAACTTGGAAAATTATCACTAAAATACCCTCTGTTTTAAAAAGGTGTGAAAAAATATCATGTGTTTTTGGAAATTCAAAATAAGTACCTTCTATTTAACGAAAATTATCACTAAAATACCCCATGTTTTAAAAAAGTGTGAAAAAAAACCCTTATATTATTAAAAATTCAAAATAAATACCTTCTATTTGAATTATCATATCATTTGCTACTTTTGACTGGTCAAATGCTTCAAAAGAATTAGTAAAATTAACATTTTACCCATATTATATTATTTTAAGAAACACATCACACCTGAAAACCTGAAAATGAAGGGAGAGAAATACACATGGTCGAAAACCTTTTAAAAAAAAAAAAACTATTCTCTCCATTGTTGTTGCACAAATCTAGAAAAGAAAAAAGAAATCTAAAATTTTTGAAAATTTTGAAAGTGAAAAAAATTTTCAAAAATTTTAGATTTTTTTTTCTTTTTTAGACTTGTGCTGCAACTATGGAGAGAGGATTTTTTTTAGACCATATATATTCTCTATTCCTTCATTTTCAAATGTGGTGTGTGCCTTAAATTAATATAATAAGGGGTAAAATATTAATTTTACTAATTTTTTTGAAGTTTTTGACTGGTCAAAGATAGCAAATGATATGATAATTCAAATATAATGTATTTATTTTGAATTTTCAATAATACAATGATTTTTTTCACACTTTTTTAAAGCAGAGGGTATTTTAGTAATGATTTTCGTTAAATAGAAGGTATTTATTTTGAATTTCCAAAAACACATGGTTTTTTTTTTTTATAATTTTTCAAAATAGAGGGTATTTTAGTGATAATTTTCCCCATATATATATATGTATATTTATTTATAAATAGAACTTCTATTATGGAGAATCCTTAAATAGAATAAATCATGTTATAGATTGTCAAGCATGATATAGTAGTATGAGAATAGACCAGCAATTGGAGCCTCTGGCTATATAATAAATTTTTTGGCTCACTATCTTAGATTGCTATGTTTGTATATTAGTAACGCAGAAGTAATGTTACTGACAACCTTAAAATGGATTGAAATGAACGTTTGTTCTCTCCTTCCCTCTCTCTCTTTCTCTCCCTCTATCTCTCTCTCTCTCAAATTATTCCTCTTGTTGTCTTCTATGGCAATATCTTCTCTTTTGCCTTCTGCATTTTTTTCAACCTGAAAACCAATGCTCTCTTCTGCGATGTACAGGTCTTTATTATGATAGCAACAATGGGGTCTGGTATTCGTATGATCATCAAACACAACAGTATGTCCCTTGCACAGATCAAAACGACAATAAAACAACTAGCCAATCTGATCTTTCCAAGGTACCAGATGGTTCTAATGACAGAAAAGTAGTGATTTCTGCTCCAGCAACTACCTCAACATCAGTAGAAAAGGGATCATCATTACCAGATGTTGTCCAGGCTGCTGCAACAGCAGCAATAGCAGCTGAGAAGAAAGAGAAAGAAAAGTCAAAAGAGATTAAGTTGGCCTCAAAGAGCAGTATTCTAGCTAATAAGAAGAAAATGAGTAATGTGTTGACAATGTGGAAACAGAGGAGTCATGAAGGGCAAGCAACCCGTGTGGCTTTGGATGACATTCAGCCAACTTTATCAGCTGATGATAGACCTCTTTATGGTGGACAATCCACAAAGAGCAAGTTCAAGAATGACGTGTCGAGTGCAAAGGAGAATGCTACAAGTTCAGGACTTCCTACCACTACTTCTGCTATGCAGAACGTTGGTTTGGAGTCTCCTGTCAAGCCAAGGCCTGTGAGTAACAGTTTGGGTGGGAGTTTGATGGGGGTCATAAGGGGCTCCGGGAGAGGAGTGACAAAATCAGATCCTTCCTTTTTTGGATCATCAACTGGAGTCTCTACCTCTTCAGTTTCCGCTGCAAGTGTGGCTGGATCAGCGCCATCAACTAATCAAGAGATACCTCATGTTGCAACATCCTTCAAAACAGATGCATCTGCCTTAGGGTCTTACACACCACCTGTTTCTGCTGGGAGTGGAAAGAGAAGGTTTTCCGAAATGCCTCTGACCATTGCTCCTGGTCAAAAGGAACAATCTCAGACTACCTATCGAGATCGTGCAGCTGAAAGGAGGAGCCTCTATGGCTCATCATCTTCTGTAGGAGAGGATTCGTCTGACCATGGGCTTGGGGATGCAAGTAAGCTTTCTTGAACGTCATGTTTGTTGCTTTGTTCTGTTTCTTTCTTTTGAATGGCTTTGCTGGTTGCTTTTGCGCTTGAAGCTCATGAAACAGACCGGATCAATTTACTAATAGCTAGAAATTCTGCATGTTCTGTACGGTTACCCTTCATTGTTTCCACGGCTAGAGTCTGCTTTGGGATGTATCAATAATTAGTTGTTTGAATTGCTAATTCGGTTGCCCAAGTTAATGGTTCAATTTCTTGTTACTCAATGTTGGATTAACTTGTGAGAAATCCTGTGTTTACCTATCTTGAACTTCCAAGATCGAGATTTTGCTTTGAGGAAGGGTTTGTTGGATCCAATGCCTTTTCCCCCTGGTGTGGGTGGAGGACGTTCTGCTGGAGATGCCTCTATTAGCAGCTATGAGGTGATTACAACAGAGAAAGTAATCGATGAGAGCAATGTAGGAAATCGAATGCTCCGCAGCATGGGATGGCACGAGGGATTGGTAAGACTTACTTATTTTACAGTTGAGAGAATAAGTTTAGTGTGTTGAGCTATTTATTTATAGATGGCTGGACTTCTATTTATTCATTTTTTTTTTTCTGTTCTCTTTTGTTCAAATGGAATGACCAAAGCAGCATTTAAAAAAAGAAAAAAAAATTATAGCAGCATTTAATATTAATGGGATGAAAGAAAATTTAGTTGTTCCTTGACAAGAGGACAGTGTTGGTTGTACTGTGTAGTGCTGGTAATTCATCGCTCGCAACTTTCTGTCTGACTTAATGGGCTGGTGGTTTTGTTTTCTATTCCTACTTTGGTTTCATTTAATATCTCCTCACTTTAGTGAATATTTTCTATAAGTCTCTTTTTAAACTCTAATAGATTTGGTGCCTTCATGCCCTATCTTGGAATGAAGTTTTGTTCTTTTACTTTTATCACGCTGTTGGCTCAACCAGTGTCAACCATTGGTATACTTAGCTAATGGTACAGACGTTTCTAATATCTCCACTCTCGGTATTTCTTCTTGTTTTGTTTTTGACATGATGCACAGGGCCTAGGTAAAGATGGAAGTGGAATGATAGAGCCAGTACAGGCACAAGCCGTGGAAAGTAGAGCAGGGCTTGGGAGTAGGCAGAAGAAGGTGGACCCTAGCCTTGAGGTGCAGGCTGGGGATAGTTACAAAACTCTTATTCACAAGAAGGCTCTCGCTAGGTTCCGGGAGATGTCTTAGGCAGTGATTGTTTTGTTTTGTCCATAGAGCTGTTTTGTTTATGTTAGCTAGGCAAAGAATATTGGGCAAAAGCTCGAGTTGAACGTAGAAAGGGCTCAACACTGTAGAGATGGAATGCTTTACTCTCTCACATACTTTCATTTAGAGGGTTGCCTCGTATTTATTTGTAACATAGGGAACATTCTATTGCTTGTGACCTTTAATTTATTTTAAGGGTTTGAAATGTTCTTGTGAAACGACCATTCATGGAAGTATGCAGCATCTTCATGTATTTCGGCTATCACATATCTAGGAGAAAAGGTGGGGGAAAACTTTGAAAATGGAAAATGGCTTTGTTCATTTTGAACTGCTTATTCAGGGAGTAAATTGCAGTTGCGAATTGTGGAACATATAATGCAAAAGCGACTTCTTCACCTTGATATAGATTAATTAATGGCTATTATAAATTTCTAACTATTCTCGAAGAGGAGAGGTCTGGATCATTTTCCTGGCGCTGCTTTCATTGCTGTAATTTTCAGAAATCCCATTAAAATCATGCACTGGTTAGTTTTTTAACCCTTTTTTCTTCTATATCTAGTAAAATTATTCGAAAGAGGGGCAATATTCAAAGATACTAAATCAACAAAAATGGTTGGTTTACCATATGCAGCTAATAATGAGATTTTCAGATGGTCGAGTACCCCTTTTCTATTGAGCCTCTAGAAGCAACTAATTGAAAACCAGAGGAAAAATAAAATAATAAACTCAAAACTTAAACAACTTGATAGAAATTCCACGATCAAATGGTACATTATCAATAGAACTTCTCTCAAAGCAGCTCTATGTACAGAATGAATTAAATCAGGACTAATTATTATGAATTTTTCCCTACTTAGGTAATTTCGGTTATTTGGCGCATTTAAATTTTCCACCAATTATATCTTTACGTTTGTATATATAAAAAAAAGGGTTCGGATAATATATGTATATACATATAAATCTTTAACCATTTCGCAAAAACATCGACACCTTTCTCCTAAAACATCCTACTTGTATTTGTCTATCAAATTTCACTGGATCTACATATCTTGTTAAAATTGGAGTTTTTAATTATTAAAGAAAAACATTTTAACTTATAAAATCGGATAATATATACCAGAAAAACAAAGTGTGTTTGAAGGCTTCCATAATCAGACTTCTAAAAGGCTACAAACCATTTATTGATCTAGATCGTGAATGCCAATCAACGATTTTAAATGTAAACATGTATTCTTTTACAGATTAAACACTAATTTAACCATATATGTAGATTCAGTGAGACTTAATAGAAAAGCACAAATAAAATATTTTATTTATATTAATTAGAAAGCAAAAGATGAAAAATATCCTGAAGTATGTATTTTCTGCAATTTAAGCCCTGAATTTTGAGTTTTGTAAATTATACCTCCAGGTTTGAATTTCCCAAAAATATACCCTACGTAGACGAATGACATATTTACCCCTCGTGAAATTAAATTGAGTTTTGAGCTATTGATCACTATTATTTCAATTGTTTAGCAATTTGGTCCCTATTTTTTTTTTTTTATATTCATATATCTGATAACAATATTATATCTATCAATCTTTCAGAAAATTAAAATTCAGAGGCTGATATAAAACAAATAATTTATTTAAAAATCAATTTAAAAAAATTATACTGATAGACCCTAGTTTATGTCAAACTATAGTAACTTTTATGAACAAAAAATAATTATCTTACTATTTTTAAATTAAAAAGAATTCGCATACACTATTTTCTACGAGTCAAATTTGACTAAAAATTTACTATATCCACTAAATTCTCATTTAATTATGAATAGTTATTCTAGAATATTGTTTTGGGGTGTGATAAAATTTTTTATAATTAGTCACTAACTAAAATATTAAGTCACAAATAATATGATAATTAGATATATGGGGTCAATTAAGAAAATATTATGTGTCAAAATTGCATTGGACAACAAAAGTCAAATACTTATTTGACACATCAGTAAAAAAAATGTCTCACAAACAAGCCAGTTGGTCATTACGTGTCCAGTTATTAACATCTATAGCTATTAGTTTGACACCTCAGTAGTACAAGTGTCGGGTAAACTTAGTGAGAAAGAAAATTTATCAGCTGAATCTTTGCCTATAAAGAGGCTATCTGTTGTAATATTAAAGGAGCATTAATGCAATCTACTATTCTTCCTCATATTAGTTCTTATTACTATTACTTCTATTCCTTTATTTTAATATCAAAAATTGTCCTTGATTTCCGCGCCCATTAATTACCTCTCTTATTCTGACTTTTCCCTTGTATCTCTTTTTCTCTCTCTCTCCGATATACTGTAGCCATAAAAAATTCCATACATATATAATATATATACATATTAGATCTATATACATCCGAATATATATTATATGCATATCTATAATTATATTATTATTATTATTATGCAGATTTTGGGAATACTGAGCTACTAACCATATTATTTTCTATTGCTCCAAATATTTACAGGGTGCTGACTATATATATATTGTGCTAACATTTAAATTCTGCACTTTAAATATTCACAGACCCGTGATTCTGAGTTATTTACCAAGTTGAGTTACAACAAATACGACCCTTATTTGCAACCGTTCACGTTAAATTCAGTATTTTTATTTTCTTTATTTTTGACAATATGGCTGGAATCACTTGTGTCAAAGATCTAACTTTCTAATTAATTACTTTCAGTATTGTTTATTTATATATCTGACTGAATGGCTGGAATCACCTGTGTCAGAAAACTAACCATCTTTTTGTTTGTTTCTGACCATATGGATGGTATCACTTGCGTCAGAAATACTGGCTATCTAACACGTGGTGATGGTCATTGAAACCACCCATACTTGTTTACTTGCAGGTTGAGCTGTCAAAGACGTCAATTATTCTCTGACACGTGGAATTGTATCATTACAATTTTTCTACGTCATTTTCTCCATTTTCTACAACTATCTTGCTTATCATTAATTAAGTTTTCTTACACTTAATTAATTTCTCCCTAATCAAATTACAAAAAAAGCACCACCGAAACAAACATTATGAAGGAAAATACCACCTTGGCATTGCATGCGGGAGCATCTATAGTAGTGCCGGATCGGATCTACAAGTGGGCATTGGTCTAGGATTCACCATAGGAGGTCTTACATTACTCTGGGTTGAATGATTTTTCCATGCTCACGATAAATGACGTTACTAGAACAACTATTACTATACCCATAACTCAAGAGCCTCACCATAGTAGAATAGGGAGAGAGAGTAGTGTTAGATTTATAAACGATTTTCGCAGCGGAAGATTAGCATAGGAACATTCAAAAATTTTCTCAAAACAATTGACTATATAAGTGCATGGTATTAATTCATAGCAAATAGGAATATACAAAGAGAATAGATCTAATACCTCTTGTAGCCTATCAGCGGATCCTAGCTTTTTTGTCTTCTAAATCACGATCTTCCAATCCAAGCCTCAAGCACAACTGGATGAACATGTGGGCGTTGCGTACAATTTCTTAAACTCATACTTTAGGCACTTGCAATTTTCTCACACATGAGATTACAAGAGTTTTGTTCTACAGAGAATAAGAAGACTCTCTTCTTTTTTCTCTCTAGGTTATGGAGGCTCTGTATAAATTTTTCTCTCTAGGTTATGGAGGCTCTGTATAAAATAATACGTAGTGTCTATTTTCTGCTAGTGTTTTCTTTATATATATATATATCTATTTATTAAATTATTTAATAAATTAATTAATATATATATATACGTTTTCAAAAACTAAAAAACGTAACTTTTGGTTTTATGTTTTTTTTAATAACTATATATCTATTTAATCTAATTAATTAATATATATATATATATATATCTATTTAATCCAATTAATATATATATATAAACTAGCTAATAATTCACCCCTTCATGGGAGAGTGTTCCACTTTCAGTCAGTTTTCCAATTTCTATTTATCTAATTATCTCATAATTAGATATTTTTAAATTCAAAATTTAAACAAATTAGGAAACTTATCTCTCCATAAATTTAAATTAATTAATTCAAAATTAATTAATTAATTAATAACAATTATTAATTACATATAGATAAATTATTTATCTAGACAAAGTGTGCAGTAACAGAAATAATGTAATATCCAGTACAGTGTATGTAAGAGGTGGAATTGGGGACCTATGGACCTGTAATTCAAGCTCCAATAAATTATGACAATTAATTAAACTCTTTAATTAATTTGTCTAATTTATTAATTCCAGTATTACTCCACTAAAAATCTGGAATTGCACTCTTGCAGTTACAGAATTAATTTACTCAGAAAACAACGAGCAGTCCATCGATTTAATCATTACATATAGTTCAATCCTCCATAGATAATTCATAATTGGAGCTAGGTCATAAACCGTTTACCTCTCCAATTACATCTTTATCCTTGTGTACCATTGATTCTCTAATGAACAATTAATTTATAAATCTATTATAAATTGAGTAATCAAATTGTTCAAGTCCTGAATCAATACACAAGGGAATCATCTTTCTAGCTTCCTAATGGAAAGAATGAATTTCATATCTGTAAGCTACATTCCCAGCTACTCATCTCATCATGTCCCAAGATACAAGTATTTCTATCTACTTAAAAAATAAACCTTTAACAAGTATGTTAAAGAACATAATGTTATAAATAGGAGTCTATAATTACTCAGGATTAAGATTGATCTACATATGATCATCTAGTGACATTATTTGAACTCTCAACAGTTAACAGAATTTATGTGAGATTCAAATTATGTCTGGTCTAGTCCTATATAATCAAATTATAAAGTACCTCCGTCGTGATGTCAACACATCAATAGTCCGGATAAGACTATTATATTCTCAATGTTAATGGACCGTACTAATAATATTTAATTAAAGATCCCAAACTTTAATTAATTATTACGGACTATATTTAATTTATTATCCATAAATTTAATCATCATGTATATAAAACTTATATACTAAATTTATGGTCACATAAATAAACTAGGGATTTTCTGATATTTAATGACATACTAATTATGCACAAATTCAAATAGAAAAATGTCATTTTATTAATTCAGCAAATATCCAAAATATACATATTTTTAGGGCATAAACCCTAACAAGTAGAGAGAGATATTTCCATTTTATTTTCTAGCCCACCAATCTATGAAGTCAAACGCATTAACAATAGTTCAAGCTCTTAATAATGGCTTAATTTATCATTTCGAATTTAGTGACTTGTTGAATGTGTTTAGCTTATTTTCTTTATTTCAAGGTGTGATAGTTAATTATATTTGTCTTAAAGGCTAATAAAATTGCTCATAATTTAGCTAGCTACGTTTATTTTAGAAGTATATTGTTTAGAGAAATCTCATTTTCTAATTGAATCTGTTATTGTAAAAGATGCTTTTAATTTATAATAAAAGATTCGTTTGACTGAAAAAAAGGAGTAAAACATCATATGTATGAACTAGATTGGCCTGTTTTGGTCAGATATCATTTATCATAGAGTTCGGGCCTCCACACAACAAGTGGTATTTTTTGGTATCAATTTCAGTTGACAGTACTGCAAACAAATTGATTTTTGAGGATCGAATTCTAGCAAATTTTGCCGTTTTGTTATCTATTATAAGGTTGTTTATAGATTGCTTTGATCACGAGTCCCAGTAATTAATATTAAGATTTTGTCAAAAACCGCTGACATCGAAAGAGACGATCTATGTCTAGATCATAGTTAAAACTTGTCCATATTAAAGTGGCAATTTCATCTCTAAAGTCCCTTTATTTTTATTATTATTATTTTTAAATTTTAGTTTTTATTTTTATTTTTTTAGGGTTGTAACTTTAATATAAAACAAGGAAAAAAGAAAAATCATGATGATTTCAACTCTTTACTAGTGCTACGTGTCTTGACAAACTACCATGAAAAAATAACTTGAATGATGTGACATTATACTATTTGTTAATATTTAGTGTATGAATCACTCATTATTTATCATATAAATTGCCACATCATTCAAATAATTTTGTTAAAATAACTTGTCAAGATATTTAGCATTTTCCTACTCTTTAATATTGATAATATAAAATGAATCAAAAGACAGTCAAATAATTGGAGGGAAAACGGATGGAGGGAAAACGGATGGATGGTTGCGGACCTTTTAGTTATAGGTTTAAATGACCTTTTTTTTTCCGTTTCATAACCTTTTAAAAGTGATAATTAGTTTAGTAACCTCTCTTTTAATGAAGCTTTTATATTCTCAATCATGTCATTTTACCAAAAACTTCAAAATCATCTCAATTTTTTTCTTAAAATAATCAAGATTTGATGTTTGGACAAGTTAAAATGTTGTTTATAGTTTGACTTTTTCAGATTGGAGAGGTTTAAATCGAATTCAAGCATGAAAATGTCGATTTCAAGTCTGACTAAAAACTTTGAGGAAAATTACTGTCTAGCTCGACTGTTCAATCAAGTTCGATTAGACAAGTCGAGAGGACTCCACTGGGGCATTTTTGGCTTTTCTACGCCATGTTAGGAAAAAAAAAACTAAAAACTAAATAAAAATAAAAAAAAAACAAAACGAGAAAGTCAGAATTTAAAAGTAGGGTCTGGGGAAGGTTATAAAACCACATAGTTCCGCTGGTTGCTGGTACTGGTTTTGGGCGATGGTCAACGCTTTGACGACCCTTATTTGTAGCAAAGAGGAGAAGATATGAGACGTATTTAATAATGGCCAAGGAGGATTAGGAGTCTTCTTCCAAATTAAACCGATCAATTTAGATGATATTCATACCAAACCAATCCAATTTAGTGTGTTTGGCGCGTTAGTTTATTTACAAATTCATGGAGGGATTATCTATTAGTTTCCTACTTTATGACTATTTCATCAATGTGAGCAGGACATGTAAATCTAAATCATTAATCAATCCTCTAATACGTGTATATAACTTTTTATTCAAGAATCAAGGACATCAATTTTTTTTTCCTTTCCAAAATTAAAATTTTGGGTTAGACAGTACACAGTCATATATGGTTTATGTAGATCCGAAAATTTACCTTGCAATTCTACATATACAAAGTAACGAAAAAATTGGTAATTAATTGGAGCACATATGCAAAGTAAAAAAATTAATTGAGGTGGTTTTAGGTTTAACCTAGTGGTAGTAACCACATTTTCTCTCAATATGAAAAATCGGGAGTTCAAATCTACACTCTCGAAATTCAAAAAAAAAGAAAAAAAAAAGTGAGGCTACACTTAAATAAATAAATAATTAAACAAGAGAAATTTCATTAAATATGCTCCAAATTAATATGACTCAATTACAAACATACGAGTCCTTCAAAAATTCTTCAAGAAATATGATTGCGGGACAAAAATGCCCTCAAAAGCATAGTCAACTTCAGTCCTCCCTAAAATCTCTTAGTCTTCCTCCCTCCACTCACTCTCTCTCTCTCTCTCTCTCTCTATATATATAAATTTCTCCCATAAAATCTCTTTAGCTCTTAAAATTTCTCAACTTTTTCTCTCACTCTCATATCTCTCGTGCACAATTAAGAAATTTTTACATCTAAATGTTGTGAGTATAATTTAAAATCGATTATATTTAAGTTTTGATATGTTCTGTGATAGATTCTATATTAAATTTTGATCAATTTCTATGAAGTTTTGAAAATTTGGATGGTCATCTCTGACAGACAACAAAAATTCCGACTAATTTTGACAATAATTCGATGCCCATTAGATGAATTTCAATTAAAACTCTTTAATAATTGTCTCTGAAAAATTACTTGATTGTTATTGAAAAAACGTCGAAAAGTTTGATGCCAATTCGACGAATTTCGATTCTAATCCGATGAATTTCGAGAATTTACTAAATCTGGAGCGAATAATCGGAAAGTCATCAAAATTTTTTGATGAAATTTAATGTTGGCTCAATGATTTATTCACAAAAAAAAAAAAAATAGAAACAACTCAATGCTTCACGATAGTTATTCGATTAGTGTTCGATGGTCCATCGAAATGCGATAATTTGCAATGAATTTCAATAGATCATCGAACAGTAATCGAATAATTATCGAAAAGCATTGAGCTGTTTTCATTTTATTTTTTGTGAATAAATCATCGAGCCAACATTGAATTTCATCGAAATTTTTGATGACTTTCGAGTTTTTCGCTACAGATTTAGTAAATATTCAAAAATTTATCTAAATTCTTTTTTTTTTTTGGGCCACAAATCAACCTCGATACATTTCAAAATTCATATCTAGACGATTTCTAGCACTGCCCATAACATTCAAAGATGAAAATTACTTACCCATTTGAAGATGAGACATAGAGAAGAGAAGTAGACAAAATATTTTGGGGGGTAACTAAGTCTTTTTAGGGGAGCATAGTCATATTTTTTAAAGAATTTCTAAAAGGGTCATACGGTTGTAATTTTATCATATTTGGAGCATATTTAATGAAATTTCTCTTAAACAAGCATTAGCATCATTTTTAAGTAACTCAACATAGTAGGATACGGGCCTTATCTGATAACAAATAATTAAATATTTTAGCAATTATATAATAATTATCCATTTATTTCGAATTAATTATTCCTAATCATCTATTTATGACGAATTTTCACCCTGGCTTGCTAATCCTACCCCCAATAGGAATTTCATCTTAGACTTCTATAAACTCTTCCTCATATTAGTGAGTTTACTTCTTATAGATATTAATTACTTCTATATAAATATTCAGAGTTCAGACCAGGACTTTATTTCAGCTTAGGACTCCTTTAAGACTGAAATAAAGCAATCTATAAAATAGACCTTTAGACTTGTAATTCTTTATTTTTTTTCATAAATAATAATTACTTAAGCATTCAACTATATTTTCCTCTATTTTTCTCTGTGAAAGAGACTAACTTCCCAAAACCCCCCCCCCCCCCCCCTTTTTTTTTTCTGCCTCACCAGTATTTGATTTCTTCTCTCCCTCTCACATTAATTCTGTATATAATGTTGAGACACTCGTGACAGAGGAAACCAAAGCGTCAAAAAAGACAATTTATTTGTACATTGTGCTAATAGAGGAGTCACATTTATTGCTAACCATTTCAGTGTTAGCTGATAACAACAGACATTCAACTAGTTACTACATTACTGAACCTATCTAGTACTACTACTGCTTTTGGCACCCCACATCCGCCAAAACCAATGCTTGTTGTAGCTCTTCTCCTTCTATTTTTTTGTCTTCTAATTCTTCCACCATATGCTGCCGGCAGTATCGAACTAATACCAAACAGATAAATGCTGCAAAAGCAAATTTTGTATGCATGAGAAACAAACTCTCATAGTAAAGCTAGTAACAAAATTACTAGAGGGCTGTTTGGTAACTCAGAAAAAGTCTAATGTAGTAAAAGTTAGAATGCATTTAACAAATGGGATTTTCGAACAAGTTGCTAAAGGGTATTGAATCAGTATCGCTATCTTATAAAATCACCTGTGAAAATTCTTGTCTTTACACTAGAGAGATTCCAAAAGGCCGTGACTGCTGATGCTGCCACAATCTTTTTGTGTGAGCAAGTTCCCCATGTTTCCAACACCCTCCATTTCAAGTACTCGACTGCATTCCCAAAACTTACTTTCTTTAGTCTTAACATACTCACGCACAAAGACAAGAGTAAGTATAGTCATTTGGCTGATCTTTTTACCTTTATGGCTTATCTGAATGGAATAGGATGAGTACAGTTTCGGGACCATGAAGGCGATGAAGAACCCTATTCAAATCCAATCAAAATGTTACCACCACAATCACAAGAATGGAAACTTGACAAAATTGCGAACAATGAGTGGTAATTGCAAGTAACTATCATTGTACCAATTGCAGAGAGTCTCCACAGTGTTATAAGGTGGCCATATTCAGCTCCTAAAAGGAGGAAAGGGGCTACCTGCCACCCGAAAATTTTTAGAGTTTTGTTTACTAATTGAATTCGCAATCTAAAGGATGCTTTAGGGAAAAAAAAAAAAACACTTTTGTGCTTACTTTTAGGGTCATGGATGGCTCGCCAGAGAAAAGCTCTCTTGTCTTTGATATTGCAAGATTTGTAAATGGAAGTATAACTTTGGCAACACGTAAAATGTCGCCATCTGTAAGCATGATTTTTTTATTCATTTCGATGTTGTTCCTGCAAGTTCCTCAAAACCATTAGTATAAACATAGGTAGAACAGAATAACATAAAAGCAGTTAGAGTTGTACCTTTGACATATTGAATTTGAGAAGAAAGACACGCCTAAAAATAAAAATCCCAGTTTGGAGATTGCTGAGAAAATGCTGAGAACATGAAAATTAGACTGAGTTAGATGTTTGATATAAACACTGAATTTATAGCGAGAAAGAGGATTAAAAGAAATTACCTAAAACTAACTCCTTGGGCGAAGCAAGAAGACAAGAAGAACAAAGATCCAAAACCAAACCAAAGGCTCGACTTTGCCACATCTCTCCACATGACCAGATCACTTATCACCTGCCCGATTCGATCTAGACTACCTTGATCCTCCTCATCGGTTTCTGAATCCAAAAACCACTCCATTACATTGAAATAAAACAAATAAAAGATTGAATATTCAATGGCAAAGGCAGAAGATTTGGGACTTACTTGGAGAAAAACTTGAATAAGGCACAGAAGGAACCAAGCTCAGCTTCTCCTTCTTAGACCGCACGCTGTGGCGCTTCTTCCTTGGCTTTCCAATCTCTTCAACCAAACCCAAGTCCTCTTCCCTAACTTCCATCTCCGACCGCCTCCTCGATCTTCTCGCGTTCCTAGGCGAGGCACAACCCAATAAACCCAACTGAGATGTCCTGCTCTTGCACCGCCGCCTAGACCCAACCGGCTCAACCGGCTCATCGGCCATTTCAAGCCGATCGGCGAGACGGGTCTTGGATCTCCGAAGAGGTGAAGGAGAAAGAACCAGGAGCTCTTGAAGAGGGATGGGACTTGGAGATTTGAGAGACAGAGTGGAAGGTGACAAAGTCCTCTTGGGGGACGAATCGATGAGACCAGTAGAGAGATGAGGAAGATCTTCGCTTTGGGCGAGGCGAGAGGCTGATTTAATTCGGGACCGGGGCTCAGATCGGTTCTGATGATATGGGGGCGTTGAATCCATTTGAGCTATGATTTTCTTGGACCAAATTGTGAAATATTTAAGGGTCTTGCTCAGATTATGAAAATTAAAAAATTAAAAAAAAAAAAAGAAAAATGTTTTCGTCCTAGACAGAGTGAGAGATTTCTGGGTTTTGAAAGACAGATTTTTTCTTGAGCGTGAATAATCTGGTGGGTTTTTGGGTGGGTTTTTTTTATGTTGGCTCCTCCTGAGAATGGTCCCGAGGGTCCAAGTAGCCGTTAGACGAAAGAGGTTTCTTACTTTTTTTAATTTTAGCGGCGGGGGAGGGTGGAGCCATGGCCATGGGCTTTTAACGGTAAGAAACAGGCCGTTTGTCTGGTACCGTTTTTGGACTTTGGTGGTCCTAAGTAATGGGCCCTTTTTTTGATTGGATAATCATATGGTATTGGACAATTGGTGATGGGCTACTTAAAAAATAAAAAAGATGGTCAATCATGAGATGATTAGTGGGGGAAGTATTTGAGCCGTGGGATCCAGATTATAGGAAGATTGTGAGCTGTCCGATTTACAACGTCTGTCATATAATAGATTGGTGGAAACTGCAAAGTGATGAAGGTTAATGGGAGGTGGTCACATGTGCTGTGCTGATCATTGAATTTGAGCCCTACTTTCAGAGATCAGAGTTAATGGGGAAAACTCACTTTTTTTTTTTTGGTCAATCAATAATATTTTTATTTCGTTGTCTTTCCTTTTTCATATAATATTTCTCGGTTAAGTATCTTTCCAATTAAATAAGGATATATTTTACGCTTACCCTCGAATTATGTTATTTTTTGTTTGATAATTACCCTCGAATTATGTTGAATCTCATATTATACTTTTTTTTTTTTTTGAGTAAAAATCTCATATACTTCTTAGTAATAACAAGTTTCAAGTTTGTCCGTACTCAAATCATCATTTGTATAAGGTAAATAGGCGGCACATGTGTCTCAATTTTATATACTGTGTTTTGAAAATTCATGAGTATTTGAGATTGAAATCCGTAAAATAGCAGGTGTAATTTTTCATTTGTACTTAGCCTAACAGAGAAATAGTTTAATGATAAAGAGAGCAAAATTAAAACTTCTAATAATTCGAAAGAAATATTAAAATACTCTATATAGTTCAAGGAGAAATATAACAATAACAATTAAATAATGTCTGTATTATTTTCAGTCAACTCATGAATGAATTTATCTGTTTACAATTAACGACACAAAAAGGTAAATACCTAAACGTGGACCTCAATATATCTATAAAATATATATATATATATTTGGGTTATTGGAAGGGATAGATATTGAAATTATCTGCTTTTCCACTAGTGCTAAAAAAAAAAAAAAAGGCATACTTCGTGTGAAAGACTTGGTAAGTTTTTTCATTTTACAAAATTCATTATTTATGCCCTACGAACTTACTTCCTGAAATAGTAACGAGTAGCACATAAAAAATGAGAACAAAGAACAATTATTATCCAAGATGATAAAAGTCTAATTCAATCAACGAATTAAACATCTTAACTTAAAGATGACAAACAACTCAAAAACAAATATATTCAGATTTAACAAATATAGACAAATATAATCTCTTTAGCCGAAGAGATTATGGGAGCGGCAAAACAAATTTAATTTTTCTTCTACCATTTGTCTTGTTTATTCGATTCTTCTAAGGAAATTTTGCGTTGTTAACGCTTGAAGAGATTGATTGCATATATCAAGGAGATTGAATGAAGAATTAGAGAGAATTAGAGAACCGTTCAAAAATGCACATTT
Organism: Trema orientale; assembly: GCA_002914845.1. Taxonomy (NCBI): domain Eukaryota; kingdom Viridiplantae; phylum Streptophyta; class Magnoliopsida; order Rosales; family Cannabaceae; genus Trema; species Trema orientale. The sequence continues at coordinate 78,513 of JXTC01000259.1, forward strand.
GATGTTGCATGTATCCATATACCCTGACCTTAAAATAAAATTCTGTCCCTTCAAGTTTTTGTGCTCTTAGAATGACGAGATATTATTAATATAGTGGCTCGTGAGTCGGCTTCCTTTTAAGGGAAACTGTACAATATTATTAATTTTTGGTAACAAGTAAGGAAAGAGAAATTGTTGGAAGATAAAGGTACATACATAAGAAACAGAAATGTATGGGATCACTGGATCAACATTTAACACTTGGACACACTGCAAACTTGCAACTTTGAGTATTGACAAACTAAGCCAATTGCACTTTTGCATGCCTAACGCAAAATGCTTTTATCCTTTCAAGGCCATCTTCAAGAAACGGGATCTCAGTACCAAAAGTTATTCGGATCCAATTCTTCAGTCCCATAGTAAGCCCTGCAAATTGAATAATTCATTAGGCAGCATTTCTAGCAAAGGACTACTACTGATACCCAATAAATAAATGTATGTATGTATTCACGTGTATATGTACATGGAAGAAAAAGAAGGGAAAAAAAAAACACACACACATGAACCGAAAATATTTACGTTAATTTTACAAATTTTAAAAATTACACACGCCTCTCCAATATTCAAATTTGATGGGGAAAAAAAAACTTTCGACGTACCATTAAATGAAATTTAATGGCTAATTTTTTTTTCTTGTAACAATAATTACTTATTTAGATTAATAGAATAAGGTCATGTTTGGAACACTGTATAAGGACTATTTATTGTATTAATTAATCATAATATTGTGTTTGACTGTACTTTTGTATTGTATTATTTAATATGACATTAAAATTTAATATAATACGTTATCTAATACAGAATAAAAAGTTTATAATACACTATATTACATAATTTTAACTTTAACGTAATATTGTACAATACTCACTCTCCCCACTTTTTCTGTTTTTAATTTTTCTTTCATAACTTTTTCTCTCATATCACTTTATTCTTTTCAAAAGTGGTAGAAAAATTTATATCTAAAAAGTGATTTTTTCGTAAATAAATTTTAAAAAGTGGTAATTTTACAAGTGGTATTTTTATAAATATTTTTTGAAAATAGTATTTTTCTAAGTAAATTTATAAAAATGATATTTTCCGAAATTAACTTTTTAATATAACATTTTAATATAAATGCAAAATCAAACATAATACTATAGAATAATACAATACAATACAACCCAATACTATTATACATCACAATACATTATAATACGTCGCACCAAATATGGCGTAATGTATATCAATAGTGAATATATAATTGATTGATGTTTTTGTCCTTTTTTTCCAAGCATATGTTCTTACTATAATTTTGACATAAATTAAGGAGTTTTTGTACAATTTAACCAGTAGGTTTACCTGGTAAGGTGATGACAGATTCCTCTTTGGCTAGCTTGAGACAAAAATCCGTATCATCTGCAATGTCTTCCAGTAGTGAGAGGTTTAATTTCACCTACAAATCACAAAGCAAATTGGCAAACTCACTGTTCGAAAAATATGACTAATATTGTAACTCTACAACATTTCGAATGAAATCAGTACTCTTTTGCATGCTTACAATCATGAAAAAGGAACCTTCAGGTTTAACCGGACAAGAAAGGCATGGGATCTCCTTAATTCTACCGTAACAAATTTCTGAAGCTCGTTTCAGTGTATCGATAATTCTCGAGAAAAATTCTTCTGGTGTTTTCTCAATAATGTTAGGAATTGCCCCCTGGTACATTAATAATAAGTTACATATTAGCACTACATTTGAACTTCACAGAGACTAAAAGAGAAATTGTTGATAAAAGTCTCAATATGATCAGCATAAAAATTAGTTTACTAACTTGAATTACGTACCTGAATGATCGTTGCGGGCTCCGAAATATAAACAAGGTGTCTCTTGATTGAATCAACAATCTGGTAAAGAAAACAAAGAGATTAAGGGGTTTGGCATTTAAATAATAATAATAATAATAATAATAATAATAATAATAATAATAATAATTCTATTATCACTACCCCAGCTTTGAGAAAAAACCCAGTAAGATCAGTTGTGACAAGCCAACCAAGTCGCCAGCCAGGAACCGTCCATCTCTTTGAGATGGACCCCATAGTGATAACAGGCACAGTGGATCCAAACACACCCATTGGAACAAAAGGGTTATTTCCAAATGCGAGATGGCCGTAAACTTCATCTGCTATGACAGGAATCGTCAACTTTTTTGCCGTCTTTGCAACCTGTGATTCAGACAACAAAAGGGTAAACTAATTGCAGATTTAAGCACGCTATATTAATTAGGATTTGTTTAAGTATCACTGTTATTTAGTGATGCTAGTATCTCAAAAGGTTAACTTATAAAGAAAAGTAGTCGAATTCCTTATAAATCATGAATCGGATATACATTTTGCAGGTGTTGGTACGTGAAGACGTTTGAGCAAGGGTTTCCCGGATTGATGATAACCAAAGCAACTGTGTTATCATCAGCAAGAGCTTCAACAGCTTCGAGATCAACTTCCCATGATTTTTCTGGTAGAAGATCGTAATATCGAGTTTCAAGGCGGCAAAAAGATGCGTAGTACTCATAACGTGGGAAGCCCGGCCTTGGAAGCAGAATGTTGGCACCAGGACGAGAAAGGCATGTCAACGCAACTTCAATGGCTGATCTACAGCCTTGGGTTATGTAGACATCCTCAGACGACAATGGATATGGAAGATCCCGAGATAGGTAGTCTGCAATGGCCCTGTGTCACATAAAACATATTGGAGGCTTTGAATTTCAAATAGAGGAATATATCCATTTCTATTTTAAACTTTATAGTGACACTCTTATTCTAGCGAAAAAGAATGATAGAGATACTTTAAAATGTATCTCAACAAAAGTCTCCACGACTCATTTAGTCCGCTGTCACCTAACACGCGGTCTGACACTTGATGATCGGAAAAAAAAAAAAAGAAAAAAGAACCAAGTAAAAACTCGTCATTAATTTTTACTTGGTCCATTAGTGACGAGTGACTGCGCTTTAGGTGAAAATGGACTACGATGGAGTTATAAAGAAAGGTAAAGAGGTTAGAGTTTGACCTCCTTGCTGGAAGAAGACCAAGGCTAGGACCGTAGCAGTTAAACTTGGATGATCGAATGGCTTGAACAAGTGCCTCCTCAACATCTGGACTAGTTTGGAAGCTCTGAAACAGAGACGGGTCGCCTAAGGCCAGTTGAATGGTTGATCTTTGATCATTCGCAGAAATATTAGCTTGAATGTTGCGGACGATGTCTCTGATATCTTCCACGTTTTCTACTTTCTTCTCTCTTATCTTCAGTTTCTGCTCCATTGTTTTAGCTTCTTCTTCTTTACTTCGGAGAATTAAGTAGGGAACTAAGAGACTCAAATATAAATTCAAAGCTCCTTATAAATTATGTATGTTTCGACACATATGTTTTATGTGTCAAACCTACTTAGCATGCAGCCTGTAGGGAAGTGACACCTCACAAGCTAGAGTTAATCTGTCAAACCTCCTTAGCATGCAGCCTTTAGGGAAGTAACGCATCAGCATCACAAGTACATAAGAGGTGTGCGTTTGAAAGCAGCTGCACAAAAGCCTATAAAAGGCACATTTGTAACTGCCATTAATTCCTGTCTAATGCATCTCTCATATTCATCTGGTCCCTCTTTCGTGTACTATGTGTCACTTTTGTCTTCCAGTTTTTTCGTCCTTTTCCTTCTCAATGCATGTAACCTTTATCTCTCATCATATACTATACTACTCATTTTCTTTTGGAGCGAGATCCTCTGTCTAAGTTTCCCTGTCTTATATTCTGTCCAACGAATTATAGCACAAACACCTTATTAATTATTTTTTTCTCATATGCTATTTCACCTTTGTATCTAACGGAAGGAAGCTGTCGTTTATTTATTGTGTTTTTTAAAAGGAAAACTTAAAAAGAAGAGTGTTTGTGTTTTGCTTTCTAAAAAATCTATCGGTTCTTCTACCTCTAGGTCTTCTCTCCGAATTTATGCATCCATTCTAAATCAATGAAGTGACCAAACTCAAGTCCTTTAACTATGGCCGTGGCTAAGACTAATCTTTCATCTTAAGAATCATTAGATCTGATAAAGGGCCGATTTTCACGACGAAATCTAATCTTTCATTTTAAGAATCATCAGATTTGATGAAAGACCTATTTTCATGACGAAAACCCTATTTTTGCTTAGGGATGCCAATTTTTTGGAGCTGTTGGGGCAAAAGCAAACTCACCAAGTCAGAGAGGATTAAGGATTCTCCGTCATAGAGTGAGATGAAATGATTCTGAGTGCCGTAGATAGTCGAGAGTAGATTTCTTTTTTTTTTTTTCTTTCTTCTCAAAGAGAGTAATATAGATTTCATATTTGAGAGTTAGTAGTTTAAGGCATCAGGGAAAAATAGAAAAGTGTATAAATGTAAAGAACAAGAGATTACAATCAATAAACATGGAGAAATTTCAAAGGAAAAAGAAGGGGCATGGATTTCAACTTGGGCGGGATGGGTTTCAGAGGGAGAAGAAGGGGCATGACTCTGGGCCTTGTGTTTTTTTTTGCCCCCTTAAAATAAAATATAAACGATTAAAGAGACTGTTAAAAGACGTGAATAGAAGAGCACGTTAGGCAAAGCAATTTAAATACGTTTCAGTTTCTTATTAGTTAGACAGAGGATGAGACAAGATGTTTAGACAGACGATCTTGGTCCCCTATTTTTTCTTCTAATCTTCTACCGTAACTTCCCCTACTCCCATATTCACATGCACTCACACTTTTATTCACTACAGGTAATGCATATTTTAAACCCTTCGATGAAATCAAATGATATCAAATACGACTAAACACAAATGATTATTGAGCAAAACCAATTTTAAGGGCTTTTGGGTTTTCTCAAATGAATAATATTAGGTATCTCAAAATTTTTATCAACTTTTTATACTAACACATTTGACTTATAAATTGACAATAGGAGAAATTAATACCAACATATGTAACATATGAATTGACAGTAAGGGAAATTAAGTGCAGTATAACTTTTTGATTAAAGGTTTGATTTTTACGGTACTATTTTTTACTTCTTTTGTTTTCTACGGTGCGGAGAATAATATAAGACTTTAAATACGACTTCTATTAACTTTGCCCATCATTTGTCTTTTTTGAAGAAACACGTGCTCCTTTTTATTTTTGTTTTCTTTCTTTTATTTTTGTAAATCTAAATGTTAGTTGTTAATGCTGACACACACACCGTCTTTGTTAGAGTGTCTGAAAGTTGACACTAGATGAGCTTTTAATTTCCTGTTTTTCTTTTTTTTTTTTTTTTAAAGATTGTATTTTAAACGTTTTCTATTTATTTTGCCTTTTTTCATTTTTTGAATTAACTATTTTAAGAATAGAATTAAAAAATTTTAGGATAGAATTAACTTTTGCTGAGATAAAGTTATTTTTTTTCTTTTAAATATTTCTACATGATTTTAGTATTAATTTACCCTTTAATACTTTTTTTCTTTTAAAAATTGTATTTTTAACTTTTTTATACTTATTTAGCCTTTTTATTATTTTTTATTTTTATTTTTGAATTAAGTTTGTAGGATAGAATTAAATTTTCTAGAATAGAGCAAAAAATTACCTTTTTTAGGATAAAATTATTTTTTCTTTTAACTATTTTTATATTGTTCAAGTATTTGTCTAAGATTCTCTAAAAAAAGTTATTCAAGATAGTAAGCTTTTGGCGTATATTATAATCCTATCTTCTATTAACTATGCTATCATGAGAGAACTTGAAAAGGTGTTTGGAATTCTTTAATACCAAAATATACATAGGCATCTTATTCGGTTACCATAGGTATCTTGCTATGATAATATTCGGTTACCTTAAGTATCATATCTAGTAAATGAGAAAAAAAAATTATCATAGATGTATATCCTTCTGAGCTAAAAAAAATTACTATAAGTATCTTACTTGGTTATCATAGGTATCCTATTTGAAAAGGTGTTTGGAGTTCCTTATTACTAAAAAAAAAAAAAAATCATGCTTATAGTTGCCTTTGGTATCTTACACAGTTACTATACATATCTCATCCGGTAAATAATATATTATTATAAATATCCTACCTAGTTAAAAAAATGCCATAGGTATCATACTTGTTCGCTATAGGTACCCTACTCGGTAAACAAAAAAAGTATTACTATAGGTATCCGACTTGGTTATCTTAAGTATAATACACAATTAAAAAAATTACCATAAGTATCCTATCCAATAAAGAAAAAAAAAATTATTACAACATTTATCTAACTTGGCTACTATTAGTATCCTACCCGGTTAAAAAAAGGATACCAGGTTAAAAAAAAGTTAGGTATCCTGGTCGATTACCATAGGTATCCTACACAATAAAGGGAAAAAAAAACTATATATATCCAACTAGGTTCAGAATAATATTACCATAGGTATCTCACCTAGTAAATAAAAGAAAATAAATATTACTATAGGTATCCTACCTAGTTACCACATGTATCCAACTTGATTAAAAAAAATGGTTACCATAGATATCCTACTCTGTTACTATCGGTATCTTATTCTATTACCATAGGTATCCTACCCAATAAGTATACTACACAGTTATTATAAATATCCTAGGAAATTAAAAAAAAAAAAACATCGTAGGTATCTTATTAGATTGATAAGGTACCTATGGTATCCGATGAAACTGAATGGGCAATTGTACATGTTTTATTATAATAAATAAATTTGAAAAAAAAAAACAGAAGTATAAAATTAGTAGGTATCGTACCAGGTTACTCATGGTATCCGGAAAAAAAAAAAAAAAAAGAATAGAATTTGGTTGAATTTTTTTTGTTAAAAAAATAATTAGGAATTAATTTTATTAAAACCACTTAAAATCTCTTGGAAGTCGATATTGAACGTGGAAATTTCGTAAGAAGTCCTAAAAATAGCTTCTCTTCCTTCATTCCCAGTCGCTACCATCCTTGGAACCAATGCTTAAGATTTGCCATTACAGTCCGCCTTTATATTTGCTAAGATAAAAGAATCACGGATATTAACTAAAAACAGTTGAAAAGCTTCCCAAAGTTTCTTTAAAATGAAAATAAAAAATAAAAAAAAAGCTTCACAAAGTTTTTTTTTTTTAAAGAAAAAATTAAAGTTACAAATACGTTGATAGGGGCATGTGCCTTTTCCCTTTTTATTTTTATTTATTTGTTTTTGCATATCAGACTGTATGAAAAACCTCTTTCCTTTATACATAACATATTTTTTTATGCTGTCAGGCCATATTGTAACTTTACATGCCGTATTTTTATGCTTTTAAACCAAAATATCCGTATTTTTATTAACTTCCCCGTGCGTCCGTATTTTTTAAAGTTTTTGTATAGAAATCCGTATTTTTCTAATTTCTCCGTTGACAATATTCAATTACTGAATATGATTATTTTATTTGTGCTAAGTTTTAATGTAACAATTAAATAGTGATAATTCATATATTACATGTGTTAGTTTTAAAAATTTAGTACAAATTTTGGTATATCTAACATTATCCTTTCTTCGATTCTACTTCCCTAGCCATTATTTGATGTGCGAAGTCCAAATTCATCTATCCTAATTGTGTAATTCTATGTTCTCGGTATCTACTATTTTCTTTTCTTTTTTTTTTTCCTCCTTCTACGTTGAATCATTTTGGATCTCGTTTGGATGAACATGGGATAACATAATGTGGATCAGTCTTATTTGTTATTGAGTTAATTGACTTCAAGATGGATTGTTTATCTCAAAAGAAAAGTCTAAAATCATTCCTGGTCGGTCAATTAGGACTCAGGAGTTACGAGGTTAAAGAGGATGATTATTATTGCAATTATTGTTATTATTATTATCTAATTTTTCTTTTTCACGGCAGGATTTGATACATACTCTGGAGTAAGTTCAGTGTATCCTTTTGAAATAATGGGTCCTGTTTTAATTTTTCCTTCTGCTTTTAGCACTGAAGAGTATAAAAAAACGGGTGAAAAGAGAAATATTTAGCACTCATAAGAGAGAAGCGTTTTAAACATTTGACCATTCGTTTAACAGAAAATTACAACACTTTCATTGCTAATCTCCAACAAAAAAAAAAAAAAAAACACACAACGTGCAAACATTTGGCTAAAATTTTGGGCCCGTTTATGGTAGGGCCTGGTTTTACCCCTACCTAAGGTCCTTTTATTAGAACCTTTGGATTACATCAAATAGTTTCAAAGATTATCATCTCATAAAATAACATATACAACCTACCGCACCAGATCATGCCCGATTTAGAAAACAAACAAATCAGATTATATGATCATATTTTTCTTTCATTCTGTTGTGAAAAAAATAATAATAAAATCTGGAGGGGATTTATTTTTTTTCTTTTGTTACGTGGATTTTTTTTTGTTTGATCGCACTAAGCTTTTCCTCTGTCTTATCCCTTTTAGAATAATGCTAGTATCTGAAAATTTATACCAAAATTTTAATATCAACACACATGACAATATATGTGAGTTGTCACTATTCAATCGGTAAATATAATTAATCTAATTATGATAAGTTCTAATAGACTAATTATATAGTGACAACTTATATATTACGTGTATTGATATTGAAAGTTTAATACAAATCTTAGGATACCTAGCATCATCCTTTCTCTTAATAAGTAACTAGACGTCATACCGCGCTTTGTGCAAGTTGATATTAATATTACATACATTAAGCTTAATTTATAGTTAGATTCAATGTATTACAATATTAAAGAATGTATTTGTCTCTATATTTATTTTGATGAGATGAATGTAATACAACTTTTTGACGTTCGATGAACTAAATTTAATATAAAGAATCATTAATATTAAATTAAATATAATATTATATAAAACAATAAATTATGTATTTATCTTTCTCTATATTTATTTTGATGAGACGAATGTAGCACAACTATTTGTTCGATGAACTAAATTTATTATAAGGTATCATTAATATTAAATTAAATACAATATTATATAATACACATATATATATATTATAACCAATCATAGCAAAGAAAAATAATGATAGGATCAATCATATTATGAAAAAATTAAGATTTTTCTAAAAATTTTAAAATAGAATGGTGATCAAAGAAGCTATCAGAGTTTTTACAATTTCTCTCTACTTCAGGCTTAATATATAGATAGATATTTACCATGTTTAGATTGAACTCATAAACTTTTGAGGTACCATTTCTTTTTGCTGAAAGACATGGATTCTGGCAGCGGAGGAATTCAACCTTGTCAAATAATCTTGAATTCACATGAAACCTATCAAGTTGATTTTATCAAGATACCTCCTTGATGATTTCCATCCAAACCGAATTAATAAAGATTTAAATAAAATGACCCCTTTAATTACTTTAAAAAAAAAGTTGACTTAAAGAATCATTCCTCTGAATTCAAATCCCAGAGTTTCATTGATCCAAATATAAATGATGATGATTGATTTTTTCAATAATAGGAATCTCAAAGCCCTGATACGTGACTTGATTTGAGCTCCTAATATTGAATTATTGAATAATTACTCTCTGCTTAGTTGACGATTGTTTCTAATTTATCCTAAGAAAATTAGGGGCATACATTAATATGCGATATTGGTCACCAAAGAACGGAACAAAAAAAGAATAGAAAAAAAAAAAAAAACCAAATTTATGTAGAAAATGGTACTTGCAGATCGACGGTACTCAAAATCCTAGAACTACAAATTCTACACAACTACAAGTCACAACCATTCCCCCCTGAAAATTCAGCAACCTTCGTGTTTGGACATCGAAGAGAGCCGGCTCGGCTTCGGTTGAAAAATTGCACCGTCGCTGATGATGAGAGGGCGTCTTATTCAGAGCTCACAAATCTCTCCTCACTAAGACTCTTCCACTCCCCAAATTAAAGAGGGAGAGCAGTGGGTTTTAGTTTCACTTCTTCAGCGTTTTTTTTTTCCATTATTTTTTAGTATTATTTTTTTTTTCAAATTCATCTAATGTCATATATATATAGGGACGCCCCTACCGTAGCCATCCCCTATATATATACACACATAATAGTTCCCATCTAATTGGTATTTTTTTTTACTTATTTATAGGTATTTTTTTAGCTGGATGTTTGGATGGTTGAAAAAAATAAATAAATAAATCATATTATTTAATATTTCTCTCTCTCCAATTTTCACCATAAAAAGACGTGCATGATGAATTTAAATTATGTAAAATAATACCTATGAATAGGTAAAAAAAAAAAAAAAAACCTACTGGATTGGTGGATATATATATATATATATGGGCTTGTTGGAGATAAACTTTTATTTTCTGAAATAAAAACATTAAAAGATCTTCCTAAAAAAATTGTATACTTCCTAAAAAAAATCTTTAAAATAAAGAAAGATTTTCTAATAATTCATTCACTTGATTTTTTTGTTCATTTATAGTTTTTTTTCTTAAATTTTCTCCTGTCTCATTTCTTTTAAATTGTCAATAGGTTTTTGGTCATTTCATAAGCTAAAGTAATAAAGTTGGTACTAGAGAAGTCATTTTAAAAAGAAAAATTTTGGTGGATGTCCACTTTTTTCACTTGATTTAGTAAATGTCACATTTTTCTCTTTTTATAGCTAAATGACCAGGTTCATATATTTGTACACTTGGTATATATGCTTATATACCACTTTTAATTTATGTACTGAGTATATAAATTTTTATACTGTGTACATAATATTTTACACGTAATATATATGCTGATGTATTGGTCATTTTGCTATAACATTTAAAAAATAAATATTTACTTAAAATATACCCAAAATTTGGTTATTTTTCTATAAGACCTTTTTAAAAAAGAGTACTAAAATAATCAATTTGTCCCAAAACACCACTAGTGAGGTCCATTTCCCCTGGCTAAGGGAGTGGGTGGAAGAGTTTTACCTTTTTGGTCATAGAAGACCAAGGCTAGTGAAGAGCATTTAGCGGTTTCTTCTCCTTCTTTTTCTTGCTTTTTTATTTTTTCTTTTTCTTTTTTTTTCATCCTTTACCTCCTTCTTCTTCTTCTTCTTTTTTTTCTTTTTTTTTTTTTTTGGTTTTTTGACAATAATAAACAACAAGGACATGAAGACTTCTTAAGAGGTCGCTTATTTTAGTACTACTCTTGCCCAAGTAAAATCTGATGCATGAGTGCTGGTATAGTCACACATGTTTTAGCTTCATTTTTTACACTGAAGAAGTTTGGCTTGATATTAAAGCTGGGGACTAAGGCTATATTAGTACTATTCTTACAAGTAAAATCCAATGTATGAGTGTTGGTATGATCACACCTATTTTAGCTTTGTTTTTACACTAAAGAATATTAGTTTGATATTAAAGTAAGGGACTAAGACTATATTTGGTAAGAGAGAAAATGAAGAGGAAAGGAATCGTAGGCGTAAAAAGTAAGAGAAATTGAAAAATAAGTTATTGGCGGGAAGAAAAAGGGAAAGAAAGTGAAAATAGACAAGAAAACGGGAGGAAAAAAAGGTATGGCCCACAAAATTCTTCCCTCTAAATTAGAGAAAAAGGGAAGAAAAAAAAACTTTAGTTAATGAAAAAATTTAATTTGCCAAAATAACCCTAATATACCAACTTTTAAAATCATAATATTAAGGATAAAATGAACATTTTAAAATAATCTATTCTTCTTTCCTTTTTATATAATAAATGCTTATAGAAGAAAGACACCTTCCTTCTTATTCCACACATTTTATATCCCCATATTTTCTTCCTATTTTCTTTTCTCTCTACCAACCATAGCCTAAGGGACTACACAAAATCAAAGTTGCCTACCAAGTATGCTATAATAATGTCATGAAACAGGATTTAGGCCTTCTTTGGTAGCTAGTAATGATTAATAGTTAAATAAGTGGATAGGGCTCAACATATTAAATCATTCCGTTCAATAGGGGAGTACGTGGATTCTTTGACTAGCATGACCTCTTCATCTTTTGAAAAAAAAAAAGATGGAATATCAATGATCGAGGGATAAAATACTCTTGAGAGCTAAGACCAAGATCAGAATTGGGTCCAACAAAATCAATCAGTCCAATAGGGGAGATTGTTTTGTTCGAGTATAGAGTTCAAAAAGGTTGAATTATTTCATTTTGTAAGAAAAAAGAACGTGGAACATGAAGAATAAAAAATTGTTGATTTGAGACAATATATCTTTCGAGGTTATGAGATCAAGTTCAAGAAAATGACATAAATCGCTTGTTGTCATGTCTCATTTTCCGTTTTCCTTTATTTTTAAACATTAGGGACTACGTACATATTGATTTGATTGCACAACATAAACAAGAAATATAACATAACATCAGGGTTCCACAAGGGACACCCTCAATGGAGATTAATGTCTGGTTATCTTAGTGGTATTATTAGGTTCCAGCTTTCAATTATTGACAATAGATTATATTACATAAGAGGACAAATCCTCAATTTTTTCAAAGTCGAAAAAAAAAAGATAAAATAAAATAAAACAACCGTAGTTTTTATAGGACCCTAAAAGAATCATATATTGTTAGAGTTCGTGCCTCGAATTTTACTTAGCTCGATTAGAAAAGCTCACGGTACGACATATGTGGCGATTTTGTAATTAGGAGAATTTTTTAGGGTCTATGATAGTAGCAGAGGGATTGGGCCGATATGGACCTATTTTATGGGCTTGATTTTTTCGTACATATTTTATCCGTACACATATATGTTTTAGGTTTTGAGATTTTATATATTTTCAGCTTGACCGTGTAAGACTGAACCTTCTGTACTCAATTTTCAACGTAGTGAAATTTTTTCTCTTCTGTCAGTAATTTTTACCGATTAGGATTTTCACTTAAATATGTGTATTATTGTTTTTCGTTCTATTGCTTATTATCGTTCGCTAATTTATAACATATAGTTATTATGAAACATATTCAGTTGAGCAAAATATCATTCTTTGTTTAGAACATTGCAGACTTTTGGACAAAAACAACGTCGGTTTTTATGTTGTTGATGTATTTCGTTTTTTAAAGGCTATAGATTACTCACTAAATTATAATAAAGTACAAGGTTATATTCAAACATATAGGTTGTTGTCACAAACAATCGTCATCTAACACATCTTCATGGAGCTTTTAAAAATAAACACATCAGAAACATACAACCAAACAACATGATAACATGGCCCTTGGCATGATAATTTAGAATGTAATTCTAATTTAGTCTGAAATACAATTTTGAGTACTCGTCCGGAATTCCTGTAAGAGAAATCAATAAAGGACTACTTCTTTGCATAAATAGGAGAACCACACATATTTTATGCACTCTGAGTTCCAACCCGAAGTTGGAATCAACATTTCTTGGCATGCCTTAAATAGAAAGCTTTTATCCTCCTAAGGCCATCATCCAGATAAGAAGGGTCAATGGCGAAGGTTACTCGGAGCCAATTTTTCAAACCAACAACAAAACCTTCAACCAGAAAAACTCAGCAAGTTAGAACTAATCAAGAAAATCTTTATTTATTTATTGTTTAACTTGTTATTTACCAAAGCATGAGCAGTAATATAACAAAACAAAATTAAAAGCTTCTCTGATTTGCACTTTCCAGCTTACTATTTCAGGGACTGTTAACTTATCCGTAATGAAAGAATCATAGAAGGAGATGTTAGAAATGAATGAGGAGAATTTCAAAGTTGAGATATCCATTCTCAGTTTCGCTAGTAATGTGAGGCTGTTTCTTATAATATATAAGGAAACACTTTCTCTTATTTCTATTATCATTAGCCTTATTATAAACTTGGTACCTCTATTCAAGCAAATAAAAGTGGTCAGTTCTATTTACGTTCTACATTTTCAGTTATTGATTCTGATTTCTTTACCTGGCAGAACAGTTATTGATTCTTCTTTAGCCAGCTTAAGGCAAAAGTCCATATCATCATTAATGCCTTCAAGTAGTGATAGATTTAGCTTAACCTGTTACAGAAATTTTTTTGATCGATCTTATAATAATCTTCTAAAGAAATTGTATATTATATTTTGAAGCAAAGCATAATAAGTCTGTATATACCATTACTGTCATTGACCCTTCTGGTTTGTGCGGACAAGTAAGGCAAGGTATTTCCTTCACTCTTTCATAACAAATGTTTGCAGCTTCGCTCAATATATTGAGAATGTTTGAAAAGAACTCATCTTTTGTTTTCTCAATGATTTGAGGAAGTGCCCCCTATAAACATAAACAATGTCAAAACACCTCAGAATGATGTAGCCAAGAAGCGAAAACATATATATATTTTTTAAACAACACATACAATTTCTTCCTAGTTTGATCTACCTGAAGGAATGTTGGGGGATCAGTAGTTATATCGAGAAAGGTCTCAATGCATTCCACAAACTACAGAGAAAATGAAGATTATGTATAGATTAAATCAAATTCAATTATCAGAAAGAGTGATTAAGAAAGATACTAATGAGAGAGAGAGGGGCCAATTACCCCAGAAGCTTGAAGGACCCCTTTGGGGTCACATGTCACAATCCAACCAAGTCTCCAACCAGGAACCACCCATTGCTTTGATAAAGATCCGAGTGTTATAACAGGTACTATTGTTCCAAACTCTCCCATGGGCACAAATGGATTATCTCCAAAAGCTTGACGGCCGTAGACTTCATCGGATACCACAAAAATTCCAAGTTTTCTTGCAGATTCCGCTATCTGTGTTCATCACAAAACAATTAGAAAACCTTGAATTTTGTATCCAGTAGTGAACAATTTTACCGATTCTAATTTTGTCCAGAGTTTAGATACTTGGACTACTGTTCTCTGATGAATACAGAATACCACAAAAAGCTGCTATGGCTATTTTTTCAAATAATTCTAAACTCCTTTATGACCTTTTTCAAATGCTGGCGAGTGAAGACATTTCCACAAGGATTTCCTGGGTTGATTATGACCATGGCAACCGTGTTCTCATCAGCAAGAGCTTCAACAGAAGCAAGATCAACTTCCCAAGCCTTTTCAGGCAAGAGATCGAAATGGCGAACTTCGAGTTGGTCGAAAGCGGACTGAGCTTCGTATTGAGGGTAACCTGGCCTTGGAAGGAGAATGTTGGCGCCAGGATGAGCTAGGGCAGATATTGTGATCTCTATTGCTTGTGTGCATCCCGCGGTGAGGTAAACATGGTCTGCTGATAATTGGTAGGAGAGATCTCGAGAGAGATGTTCAGCGATAGCCCTGTTATTAACAATAAGAATAAATCTATGAATGAATGAATTTATCACGAATTCGACTTTAATAAGTAGTACTTGTTTGAGCATGACAACATGCCACATATGTAACAGTACTTATTATAAACACCTGATAATCGTAAGGTGCTTAAGCAATATGAATATAGTACCTCTACTGCTAATAGAAAAAACCAAAAACTACGAGTGACTGAAGTAATGGGGTTCCAAAAAAATGGGAAAACAGATGACCCTTTTGCATTTTTGTGATGAAATACATCAACGTTATATCTGACCATATTCTAAGCTAACATAATATCATTTGACTTTTTTTTTTTTTCCTCCCTTCTTTACTTTAGTTTTTTCTTTTTTTTTTTTGGAAAAAAACTGTTACCTTTTAGCGGAAGGCACACCGGCACTAGGAGCATAGCCGTTGAACTGAAATGATTTGACGGCGTCAGCAATGGAGTCGGCGGCAAACGACGATGTTCGAAAGCAAGGAAAAACCGAAGGGTCGGTCCGAGCCAGCGTAATGAGAGGCCTTTGATCATCTTTGTTTATGTTATCCACAAGCTTGGTCAGAACACTACGGATCGAAACAGAGGTTGTGCTCAGCTCTCTGTTTCTCTGGAACCCCCACTTGTTCTGGAGCTCCTCATCCAATTCCATGGCCCTCTTGCTTCCTTTTTCCTTGTCGTTTTCACTCAAGAGAAACGACACAAACTAAACTAGTACTGAACTGCAGCCAACATATAGACGAAGTTGGATTAGTTCAAATTGTATCCTAAGATATATATAGAGAGAATCATTGATGTTCATATAATACAAGTCAAGTGTAGGCATTTTTTGTGTCTTGAGTCATAAAAGTCATTATATATTTTTGAACAGCTCTATTTTTCTTTATATTACGCGATAATTTATTTATTACTAATAAAGAGCACTAAATCAATATAAAATCATTATCTCTTTCTTTTTTTTATTAAAAAGAAAAAAATAAGTTGGCTTTTAAGTAAGCTGAACCTTACAAATCTGTTTTTATCTGTATAACTATAAATGGAGACGATATTCTTTCGTTGACTAACACTAAACACATACAGGAAAGATCAAGTAAGTTGCTATTAGAAAGAGGGCAAGATTTGGTTAGCTTAGCCACTTTTTTGTCTTTATGACATATTACGAGTCGTCAAAAGTCATTGTTTTCTTTAATATTACTTCTATTTATTTCTAAGTCCTGTACATGGCTAGCAGCCTAGCTGATTAACTACAGAAAAATATTAGAGGCTAATTAATATTCATATTCAAGTTGAATGAGTTATGTCCTAAATACTGACTAAGCTAGAAGCCAGCAAGGTTGATCACGATGGAGTGAGATATGTTGTTCCAATTTGATGTGCCATTTGTTGTTACGTCCGCTTAAAAGTGGACTATAGTACTTTTTTTGTAACATCTTTCTAAAAGAAATCAATATGTTAAGTTGAGATTCTATTTGGGATTGAATTGTTCATTTTTACATGGATCTGACAACAATTGTCATATCAAAATGGGACAAATAAATCTTGTTCTAATCATTTTACTAAAACTATTTACTTTTCGAAAAGCAACTCTAAAAGAGATATCATATTTACATAATAAGTAAATCTGTAACAACATAAATTAAATAATAAATGACTTTGTTAGTACTAAACTAAAAAAAAAGTCTCATTTTGATCATTAAACTATTAAAAATGTTTCATTTTTGTTCTTTTTGCTATACATTTTGTTTGATTCTTAACATAACGAGCACATGAGTTATATTTCTCATTCTGTGTTAGTAATTTTAATAAAACATCACATTTTGGACAGTTCTACATGGCATTTTTGTTTTTTGTTCAATTAATCATTTTTAAACTGATTCAATCCATATTCTAATTTCTTTATAGTATTGAACCAGGCTTTTGGATAAGAAATAAGTATAATAGAATAACAAATGTGTTTCATGTGCTCATTCTATTAAAAATAAAATTAAAATATATAACAAAAAATACTAAAATGAAAACTTTTTAATAGTTTAAAGACCAAAATAATATAATTTAAAATTTAAGAACCTAAGACATTTCTAAGGACCAACGTGATCATTTATCTTAAATTAATGCCATACTTATAAATGTTTTTCAGAAAGTTACAACAATTTATTCAAAATATGATACGTCAGTTGAAATATGCGACGTAATATGATTGCTCTTTATTAGGAACGAAAATTCAACTACTCAGGTCTAAAAGTTAATAAAAATATTGTAGAACTTTTTTTTTTAATCTCTTTTAAAAACCAGTGCACCATATCCTTCTCAACTAGTAATGTAGGACAACTTTTCGTTTTGCTAAAAACTGAATGTGACACACATGTACATCATCATTACAATTCTAGCATCTTCCCTGTTAATAGATATACATATATAACACAGTACTAGAGTTAAAGGTGGAGTGATGGACCTAGAGACAAAGTAAAAACGAGATTTATTAGTAATCTAGGTTTGTGGTGATTTGAGTTATTTCTAGTTTTTTTCTTTTTTAGTGGTGTGGTGGTTCTTCACATCTATATTATTTTTTATTCAAATAGTTACTATAGCAGATCAGAGATGATAGATTCTCATTCAGCAAATTAATCAAAAGTATAAATTTGGATTGGAAAGAATCAAAACGAGCTATTGAAGAACTCTATTTTATCTTTCATAGAGTTTTTTTTCAATATCGTTATCGGGGATTATCCGTACTCTAAGATCTATGAAGATTTTTTTATCTTAAAATGTATGAATCGATTTCCTAAATTTCATTATAAAATGTTATATATAACTGGATTTATTATTATAATCTTTATTTGATTATTGATAAAATTGTTTTTCTTCAAAAACAAAAAGGTGGACTGATGGACCTACATACATGGTAAAAAAAAATTAAGCGTTAAGCCTCCCAGTATGCTCCTGTCTAGTGTTGATGGCTGTCATCACTCACTAAAACTCACTAAAAAATCGGTTCCTATAATAGAATAATAAAAAAAATCAATTAACCAATCAAAGCTCCACGTGCTTTTGCTCACGAACCAATAGCGAAGAGCAAAAGACAAAAAGTATCAACAAACCAAAAACACACGAATCAATTCCAAATTTCCAATAGGGTCTCCTTCTCTCTAGCTAGCTACTACAACACTAGCGCTTAAAACACACCAACAAAGACTAACTCCTTATAGCCGGCGGTCGTCCGCCATTGATCCATTGATGATGGACACGATCAACGGCTCTGATCATCCCAAACATTGGAAGTTCGAAGGCAACAAAGACCTCGATGCGGCGGCAATCTCAGTCCGAGGTGTCCTCAACATGCTTTGGCAAAATCTCAGCCCAAATGATGAGCGGCCAACCATAGTGCTCGGCTGTGGGGACCCCACTCAGTTTCCGAGCTACCGGACGAACCCGGCCTCTGTCGAAGCCGTTGCCGATGCCCTCCTCTCTTTCGAGTTCAACTCTTACCCTCCCACCGTTGGCGTTCCTCAAGCCAGGAGGTTATACATTTGATCAATATTCTCATTTAGATTTTTTTTTTCTTTTAATGCCATGTTTTGTTAATGAAAAGCTGAATACTAAAATAATGAGTTTGTATAATTAGTATATTTCGAAATTGAAAAATAAGTTTGTGTATTTGTTTAGTAACATGTATAATGTTTTTTCTTTTTTTTTTTCTTTTTTTTTTTGTTTTTGTTTGAGAAGTTGAATTTATAAAGGGTAGATCACAAAATGAGTTTGTTTAATTAGTATTATTCGAAAGAGAAAAATAAGTTTGTGTATTTGTTTTGTAACATTTATAGTTTCTCTTTCTTTTTCTTTTCTTTTTTTTTAAAATATATATATAGGTTGCCAATCCGGTAGGTATTTTTTTTTTTTTACTAGGTATTTTTTTTCTAACCGTTGGATCATCACCTAACAATGATCTAACGGCTAAAATGAGATGTATAAAAAGACGTGTATCATTAATGCATTTTCTCTCTCTTACTTTTTAATATAAAAAAATGTGCAAAATTTTTTTTCATTGGCCCAATTAATACCTATGCATAGGTAAAAAAAAAAAAAATCTACTCGATTGGTGCCCATATATATATATATTAATCTGCAAATTCCATATTCATTTCGGAGAGAGATAGCATATTTAGTCACTTTCCATTGAAATTTCTATGGTGATCATCATCAGCCAATGTATTTTATGGACTCACACACATACAATTCATATATATGTGTGTGTATATATATATATTCAGACTTATTGGACTATTTTATAATTACTATTCCACAATGATTAAGAGGGCTCTTTGGATTTTCTTAAAACAGAGCTATTGCCAAGTACCTCTCAAACGATCTGATCAGCTCATACAAGCTATCAGAAGATGATGTTTACCTCACCGTCGGTTGCACACAAGCAATAGATGTTACAATATCAGTTCTGGCCCGTCCTGGAGCCAACATTCTGCTACCAAGACCAGGCTACCCTCAATATGCAGCTCGAGCAGCTCAAGAGAAGCTTGAAGTTCGCCATTTCGATCTTGTCCCCGAGAAGGGTTGGGAGGTGGATCTTGACTCTGTTGAAGCTCTTGCTGATAACAACACTGCCGCAATTGTTATCGTCAACCCCAGCAACCCCTGTGGAAGTGTCTACAAGTACCAGCACTTGAAAAAGGTGAGAATGAAAAATTCCCACGAGTCGTTTTTGATTCAAGACTCTTTTGAAGTAGTTTATGAATGTATGTTTGGTTTTTGTATGTGTATATAGATTGCTGAAACAGCCAGAAGACTTGGGATTTTGGTGATTGCTGATGAGGTCTATGGTCATTTAGTTCTTGGGAGTAATCCATTTGTGCCAATGGCGGAGTTTGCATCACTGGTGCCAGTTCTAACACTTGGGTCCATATCAAAGAGATGGATTGTTCCAGGTTGGAGACTTGGTTGGCTTGTGACGAATGACCCAAATGGCATCCTTAAAAAAACCGGGGTTGGTTTCTCTGTTTTTCTCGTACTTTTTATCTTGATATTTGGAGTACTTCAGGCCAAAATGATTTTTTCCTATTTTATATGATTGCCCTTTTTTACGACTTGTCACAAAAATTATGATATCTTATAACCTTAAAACTCTTTTGTGACCGTCATAACTTTTAGGACCACCCGTCATAAATATTATGACCATTCATAAAAGGTTTTAAATGGATAACTTTTAAGACTCATTGGGACCCAAAAAAACCTCCTAGATTCCTCCCTATCCCTTTTTTCTTTACGTATTGGGCTTTTATAAATAGCTTGAGTTTCAGCCAATAAGAAAATAGTCTCTACATTTTCCTTCATAGATAGTGGAGAGCATTAAGAACTGCCTGGACATCACATGTGACCCTGCAACCTTCATTCAGGTACTCGATTCAATTTTCTTCTCGTTTCTTTTTCATTATTGGGTTTGAAATTTCAACTTAATTTGAGTTGAAAAAACAGAGTGGAAACCCCTTTTAAGCAGAAGAGAAAAACTGATATGACTGGTGTTTTTCAGGGTGCAGTTCCTCAGATTCTTGAGAAATCAAACGAGGAATTCTTTTCGAATATCAGGAACATAATGAGAGAAGCCGCCGAGATTTTGTATGAAAGACTTAAGGCGATTCCTGGCCTTACTTGTCCACAAAAACCGGAAGGATCTATGGTTGTAATGGTAAGGATACAGAAAAATACGAGACTTATAAATATATCATATATTCATATTTATGCTTCAATTAGATAGAAACCATAAAGGGCTCTTTACAATATTATCATTAACAGGTCAAGTTAAACTTACAACTACTTGAAGACATTGTTGATGATGTAGACTTCTGTCTGAAGCTGGCTAGAGAGGAATCTGTGATTTTCCTGCCAGGTACAAAGAGAAAAAAAAAATTGTAACTTCTTTAATATGCGTGACTTTTATAATTTCTAGTCTATATCTTTAGAGAATCATTAAAAATAAAAAATGTACTTCAAATAATGTGATAATGTACTTATTATATAATGCTTCATAATCAGGAGTTGCTGTTGGACTGAAAAACTGGATTCGAATCACTTTCGCTGCCGAGCTTTCTTCTCTTGACGACGCACTTGGGAGGCTGAGAGCTTTCTGCAAGAGGCATGCCAAGAAACCATAGGATCTCATTATGTTCGTAGTAATGAATTTGATTATTTGAGTCATGAGTAGTTGATCTAAGATTAACAAGTTTGACCTCACATTCTCCAGGTTAGAGATGTTATAAACCATTTGCCAAGAAGTTACAATAAGATTTATGTCAGCAGCTTGATAGTGATCAACAACATACATTGTTTGTTGATCTTATCATCTGCCTGTTTATTCCATAATTTTTATTAGCATCCTGGCCCTTATAATAACATCAAATGCGCAATTAAAATAAAAAGAAATGATATGCACCTTCCTTTTTGTGCGTCAAGAGCTGCAATTTTAGATTGTTGTTTCTCCGTTGTTTAAACCTGAAGGTAGTTTCATCTCTTTTTCTCTCTCTCTACAGAAACGTATATAAGCATCAACAATAGACATTAATCAAGCGGTAACTAGCCAGTAGGTATTCAACACCATTGATTGTCATGTTCGACAACCTGGAATTCGAAAAATCATTGCCAGACTTACTAAGATTTGGCAAACAATAACTTATCATGATGAGATCAATGCAAAGATGCTAATGATCTCGAAATACATTTATTACAAGAAATATAAAGATCTAAAAACTAACATGCACTCCATGGCTAAGAGCTTGATAAGCACTAAGTATCAAGAGCATGAGATCCAACACAAAGTTGTCCATATCCCACTTATACATAGCAAAAACAAACATCTTTATCCTTTAAAACAAACAACTTAGTTTTTGGTATAGTGGGATTTCTTTATTTAACTACTTTATGATTAACAGGAACTGTTAATCTCCAAACCCACAAGAATTTTCATTGAGCATATATTCTTGTATCTTCCAAATAAGATATCTCATTGCTTTTTGGCATGCCTTTGGCAAAAGGCTTTTATTCTTCCAAGGCCATCTTCAAGAAGTGAAGGCTCCACCGCAAAAATAATGCGCAGCCAATTCTTCATTCCCAAAGCCAGTCCTGCAAGAAAAGGTGCTCTCTTAGAAAGATGAATCACTTTCTCAACACAATTTTGGAATAACTCACCCTTATTTGGTATAGCATAACACTTTTAGTATTCTTACAAAGAACTATATATTGCAATTCAACACCAAAGTACAGTAAGTTTTCTTGTAAGGATTGTAAAAATCTGTAACAAATTAAGATGCTGTCCATTTCTTTTAGCTAAGTATAAAAAGAATATAACGGAGGAAGATGGTGTTCTCAGATCGATAGTTCACACGATTCTGCACAGCCGACCAATGTGGTTAATTAGGAAACTCGAACTCATGACTTTTGCAAGGAAGATGAGCTCCCAACTATCTCATCTATAGCACATTGGCATGCAATAATCTAGTACTGAAAATGGTGAATTGTAGTAAAAACTTTCTTTCTGTACCTGCAGGCAAAAGTATGACTGATTCTTCTTTGGCGAGCTTGAGACAGAACTCCAAATCATCGTTAATGTCATCGAACAAAGAAACATTTAGCTTTACCTGTAATACAACTAAGGCGCTTTTCATGTATAATTTTTTTACTGGCTTAAAACATTAGTATAATTAATATAATGCTACTTACCATCAGAAATATGGAACCTTCTGGCTTGTGTGGACAAGTCATGAAAGGGATTTCTTCTACTTTATTATAACATGTGTCTGCAGCTTCTCTGACTATTTCAACCATTTTTGAAAGATCTTCTTTCTTCGTTTTCTTAAGAATATCAGGAATCGCGCCCTGATACACATGAACCACAATATAACTATTTGAGCCTTGAATGCAAGAGCAAATACATGAATGGTGTTAGAGAAAATACCTGAATGGGGGTTGGAGGATCAGTCGAGACATTGAGACAACCGATAATTTTCTTGGTTAGCTGAGGGGGGGAAAAAAAAGAGAAAAAGAAAACTGATATCAGAAACTAAAACTGATATCAGAAACTATGTTATACAATAATGTTCAAAGATTTAAAGATAATAAAGTAGGGTTGTCCTAGCGCGGGATACATCACAGCCATCTGTTGAAGTACGCCCCATGGTAAGACCCGCTCCAATAGAGAGTAGAGATTATTCTGACCGTACGTAACACTGCTTGGTGAAACATAATAATGTATGATGAATTTTGCGTGCATCTTAATAAATTTACATCATTTGAGTATAACCGCAAACTAAACAAGGTCATGCACAGGGAGTTGACAGAGAGATAATTGAGAAAGAAAGAGAACCCCAGATTTTTTAAGGATGCCATTGGGATCATTTGTCACAAGCCAACCAAGACGCCAACCAGGTACGCTCCATCTCTTCGATATAGAATTAACTGTTAGAACAGGCGCGATGGATCCAAACACTCCCATGGACACAAATGGGTTATTCCCAAAAGTAAAATGCTCATGAGCTTCATCAGCAACCACAAGAAATCCAAGCTTTCTTGCCATCTCTGCAACCTACGATTCAGGAAGTAAAACCAGAGATTTTCGAGATATAAGAAGAAGTTATTAGAGAACAAAGTCTTCTTGTACTTTTAAGATTTTGTAAGTGATTCAAGATTAACTATCTTCCAATACTAGCATGATCAGAATCACTAAGAAAAACTCGAAGGGTGTTTCATTGCAACTAAAAAAAACTGTCCTCTGTTAAAAAGAAATAAATAAATGAAATAAAATAAAATTGTACTCTGTGAACAAAATGTGGTACAGAAATCAAAAATCACAAGAACAACAAAATATTGTTTTCAGTATTCTACGAGAACGTATAAGTGAAAAAAAAGTAAAAGAAAGTTCTCTAAAAATAATAGGATTGTTTATCATTTCCAAAAACATTACTTCTAAAACAAAAAAAACAGAGAATAGGCCCAAAAATTCTATTCATACTTTGAGTCTAGAAATATATCAGTGGTCATAACTGGACCAACCTTCTCCAAATGATGGCGCGTGTAGACGCTTCCACAAGGATTGCCAGGATTTATGATGAACATGGCAACAGTGTTCTCATCCGAAAGAGCTCTAACATTTTCAAGATCAATCTCCCAACCCTGTTCAGGAAGAAGGTCATAGTGACGGACTTCAAGATTGCTACACCTAGCTCGGGCCTCATGGTACGGAAATCCTGGTCTTGGGAGCAGAACATTGGCACCGGGACGCGCAAGGGCGTCCATTATGATCTCAATTGCTTGTGTGCAGCCAACTGTGAGGTAAACATCATCCGGGGATAATTTATAAGGGAGATCATGAGACAGATATTCTGCAATGGCCCTGCAATTAAAGTTTGAGCTTTATACTACTTATTGTATAGATTTATATTTCACAAAGGAATATTTTTCAGTTTAAACTAGTGAATTGAATACAATTCAGAGCATATATAATATAACTGTACGAGTTTTGGGGAAAATAACAAAGACTTCCCCTGTGTCTTAGCTGGTATTAAATACCAGTCTTCTCATCTGTGTTATTTCAAAACACAAAATATATCCCCTCTATTTGCCAAATTGAATCAAATTTATACCCTTTCTCATATTTGGTCAAAATTACATTTTAAAACGATGCTAATATCCTTAGTCAAAGTTAGTGTTAACTACTTCTTTAGCCCTACAACCAAACATGCACAATTTTTTAAAACAAAAAATTTCGTAAGTTTTTAAGTATAAATTTGAATATTTGATATTTAAGTTGTTTGGCTATAGGTTTAATGGACAAATTGATTATTTTACTAGGGGTAGTTTGGTCATTTTGAGATTAAAAAAAAAATTGACAAAAGTCGATGAAAATTTGTCAAGGAATAATTCTGATACAATGCTCACTAATCACTAATAATTAATTGTATAGTTAAGCACTCAATTAACTGATTCAAAAGAGATCGTAATGAGAATTAAGTTCATTGACAAGATATAGTACCCCCTAGCTGAAAAAAGACCGTTGGCCGGCGGATAGCAATTATACTTGGCCGACCGGATTGCATTGACAATGGCGTCTTCAGTGGCGGCGGAAGTTCGAAAGAAGCTAGAGGGATCCCCGTGGCCGAGGGGAACAACTGGCCTGTGGCCATCTTTGTTAAGATTTTCCCTCAACATATCGGTCACTTCCCGGATGGTGATGACTGTAGGTGCCTTGTCAAGCTCTCCTTTGTCCTGCCAGAAATGCCACTCCGTCGACTCATCAGACTCCATTTTTCTTCCAACCAAGAAGTAGTTCTTTGGTTTTCTATGGTGTGTACTAATTAATAGTACTGGAAATTATATATTGAGTGCATACGGTACCATTGTTGGTTTATATGGACTGCCAATATTCTAGCCTTCTAGACAAAGAAACATGAATACATAATCATTTACGTGTGCATTCAACTAAAGGGTTTTGTATTTTTGCATGATATAGTCGTGTTGGTTTTCAAAATATGGTTGAGGTGGGGAAATGATTATGCATATTTTAATGAATGTAATCACGACTAATGTTTGTATCTTCAATAATTGTAGCATAACAGTGCCATATTTAATTAGAATAAAACGTTGCGGGTCGTTGCATACATTAAATTGACATACCAGTTCCATATTTAATTAAATTAAAACGTTACGGGTCGTTGCATATATTGAATTGAATAATATATATAGAAGCGTACAATTACAAATATCTAGTCGAATCTCTTGTTGACATGTGCAAAGTTTTTGGGCTAGTGAACAACTCCGGATAAGATGACGTGATACTATATTATTGTAGTTTTTTATTTCTACTACTGTTCTAGCTCTGTTGAAAGTCTTGAGTGGAGATTTTCAGCAGTATGGGCAATTTAAACATGATTCGCGAACACAATTCAAAATTCGCACGTTTAGTTGACACATTTAACATAAAATTAATCTAAATTAATACGATTAATTAACTTTTTTATCAAAATATATTATAAAATATTAAGTAATGACTCGATAGAAAATATTTTTTGACAAATTTCTTGTAATTTAAATGAAAAACAGTAAACTAATAAACTAGCTTACCTTAATAAAGTAACACTAGAGTACAAAAATCAAGTAAATAAATAATTGTAATGCTTAGAAGTGTTGTGACACGTCAGTCTAACTGACAATTTTATTAAACAGGTAACCCGCGGGTAACACGAAACCTGCACGACATTAAATGGGTCGACATAAAATGACATGAATTGTCAGCCCTAGTAAATGCCTGACTTGAAAAAAAAAATAGGATAGATAAATATTATATTATATATATATATATTAATACTTTGGTCATATTCGTTACAGATTGAAATGTCAAATGATATTTGTACTATTACCTACCACGAATGACGAATAGGTAAGTCATACGTGCTTTGTATCATGCCAAGAACTAAAATGTCTGTTTTGTTCACAGTGACGGAGCCATAAAATTTTTTCAGGGAGGTAAAATTTAATACTAAATTTAGTTTTTTTTCCCTCTCCTTTTTGCTCTTTGTATTTTGTTTCTTCAATTCCTTCAAATAGACTTGTAATTGAGAAACATAATTTAGGGAAATTCTAAAAATGGTAACTTTGGAAACACCCATAGTCAATATGGACGAAAATATGATTAAGCAGATTATGGANAAGTTTAAATTCATAAAATTCGAGCGGGGCAAATAAGAAGCATTATTAAAAAAATTTATGAGATATGTAGGTGAATTTTTAAATTATCAAAATTTAAGGGGGACAAATGAGGGAAAAAATTTAATATTTTATCAACAAGGGGGCAAAAGTTGAAATTTGAAAAATTGAGGGGGTCCTATGGTGGCTCTGTCGTTGTTTGTTCGTAGTGACTCAAAATTAAAAACCTTTTGCCCGGCATGGCCAACTGGGGCCCTAGCAAATCCTGTGTCGCATTCATGCCGATATAGGCAGTAGGCCCATATCATCCCAAGCCTAATGAAAACAGCATGGCAACTCATTTTTGGCAATGAATTTGTCGTCTTGAGCCAACCATGATTGATTTCATGGATTTTATTATCACCCATATGATCTTTTGTTGGAAAATGGGTTAAAGACATGGGGCTTGGCTTGGGCTTGGAAGCTCATGTGTATTGTAAAGTCTAAATTTATGCTATAGAACCTATTTTCATGAACCATTTTGAAGCTAAAAATTGAGTGGGACCCACATCTTTTTTATGAAAGATCTTGGTGAATTTTGTTCTCCTCCGTGAGGACATTGATTTCGTATATTCATATGCTCAAAATGGTACACAGATGAATAAGAAATCATTGCTCAAAAGTGCACAATTGAAATGGAAAAATGAAAGAAAAATATTTGAGTCCCACATTAGTAGGAAATGCTTAGAGCAAGTGGCATATATAGGCTCATATTTTGTGATGGTAGTAAAAATAACTACTATAAATGCTCCCCCAGGCGCGTGCAGGGGGTTGTAAATCATTAGGTTTGGGTCTAAATTTATATGGGCTTGTGTACGCCTGCACCTGCGGACACAAATGCCGGGCCGAAATTTGGACCATAGTAAGCCCAACTTTTTGTTACGGTCTAGTTAATTTTTTTCTTTCATTTTTGAACAGTTTTGCTTCTTCGAAATGTAACAGTTTGTGCTTAATGCCCGAAACTGCCAAGCCTAACTTTTTCACAATCGAATAGTTCAGGGGCATTCTTATAAAGATAAATAGTTTAGATGACAAAACTCTGAATAGGTGATAGTTCAGAGGGTAAAAATACAATTTGTCTTAAAAATAATGTTATACGTAACATTTTAATTTGTATAATTACATTTAGGGTGACTCTATTGCTATCCCATTTTTTCTCTCCCCACCCCTCTTCTAAACAGACACATCTAATATTTTAAAATTTCTTTTCACACATCTTATAAATTTATGTTATGCACAAAAATACCTTCTATTAGGTATTTCTCTAAATATTTCTTTTTCTACCCCCTAATACTTTACAATAAATTAGTTTTTATATTTTTTTTTCTCCTTTAAAAAAAAAAAAAAACCTTATAAGAAAGAGTTTCAGAACGGTTGGTTCTCACCCTCTCCCAAAAAAACAAAAAACAAACAAAACGTTAACTTTTAGTTCACCAAAAAAAAAATTTAAAAGAAAAACATAAAATCTCGACTTCTTTTAAAAAAAAATTTGAGCAAAGTATTATACGATTTCTGTACGTAATTGAAGGTGTACTAAAAGATAAGAATTTTAATTTTTTAATATTATATGGGGATATTCATGTCAATTCATAAGAGAATATTTTTGTAAATAAATAATTGATTAAAAAGGGGATGGGGAGTGACAAAAAGGGTGACAATAGAGCCACCCTTACATTTATCCTAAATCCATATAAATAAAATACGTCTACAATAATTACACTTATCCTAAATCCATATAAATAAAATACATCTATAGATAATATATATTATGCAGCAAAATACTCAAAAAAAGGGAAAAGGAAATAAATATCCATTTTCATAAGCATATTTTTATAAATACCCGTTTTTGTTTTTATTTCACGAATACTCATTTTTATACACATTTTTGGAGAAATGTATACCGTCATGATTAAAAATTATACCTAAAAATAGGTGTATATTACAAAATATATACCACATGTATAAATTTACAGTCTAAATGTAAATCATAGGTGAAAAGTTACACATGTAATATATACCCCCAAAAAAAAAAAAGAGGAAATTTGATTTCTTATGTTAAATTTTCAAAAAAAAAAAATTGAAAAATACCGAATTTTGAAGTTATTTGAAAAATCACGGATTTTATTAGAAAAATATCACTTTTAAGTATTTAGAAAAATACCACTTATTATTAATTGATGAGATACTTGAAGTAGCCAATCAAGTTACCTGAGTAACTTGACCGGTTAATTTAAGTAACTAGATTGGTTACCCCAAGTAGCCCAACTGGTTACCTCAAGTACCATTGGAAAATAGCAATTTTGAAAAAAAAGGTAGTATTTTTCTAAATGTTTATTAAAAATGTTATGTTTCTAAAAGAGTTTTAAAAAGTGATATTTTTCTAAATAGATTTTTCAATCATTCAGCCCATTCGGGATTTTCAAATTTTTGCTACTTTGGGCCTGGAATTTTGATTAAGCCCAGAAAAAATGGTACTTTTAAAATAAGTTTAAAGGAAATTGGGGTATTCATGAAATATAAGGCAAAAAAACGAGTATTGGATGTAAATTTTTCCAAAAATTATCATGCAATATTATGCTTAGGGTTTTTCACAAAAATCCATGTCCAATCCTGCATGGGCTGAAATTTTTTTGAAAAGTCCTTGATTTATTTAGAAGACTATTACTTTTTAAAGTTTATTAGATAAAACCTATTTTTCAAAAAAATCAATAAAATTCCTACTTTTTTTTCAAAAATTGGTATTTTTCAAATGTACTCGTGGTAACCAATTGTGTTATTTGGGGTAGCCAATCGAGTTACTGAAGGTAACTAGTTTGGTTATCTCAAATACCTCATCAATTGGTAAAAACTAATATTTTTTTAAATATTTTCAAAAGTCGTATTTTTTGAGTAGTTTCAAAAGTGGTATTTTTTTCAAATAAATCTGGAATTTTTCAAAAACTTTAAACTCCAGGATTTTTTTAGTTTTTGAAATTTTACTATATAAAACCAAATTTCCTCTTGTGGTTATTAGGTCATGTCGTGCTCGTTCCTGATGTCATACTAGTGTCTTCTTGGCCCCTTAATGCCTAAACATGAGACCGACACGGACTATATTAGTTGTATGTTGTGCTTGACATGGCCCAATACCATCTAGTATCATGCCATTCCAGGCACTTTTTTTTCCCCTTTTTTGTCGTGCTTTCGTGCCCAATGAGTCTTTCTACGTTTGCATCTCTATTTACCTTTTCGTAGTATTATGTTCTTAGTTCTAATCATTTTGTGAGTGAAACGGTTTCTAAAACTATGCGCCAGCTATGTTTTTCTTTGGTTAATATGTTTTAGACTTCTCATTTGTCGCCTTTGTAGCGTAGTTGTACTTAAACTTGTCAAGTATTTTTGCATTTTCCCCTCAACGGAACCTGATGAGCTGCGATTTAAATGCTCCAAATGTATTTACGTATATTTGTTTAGATGTGGCTGAGAAGGTGAAGCAAAAGTAAACAAGATTTAATCTTTTTTTTGTTGCTGAATTTAGACACTAGTTTTTACTTGAAATCGGAAGTGGTTATTGCTAAAAACATTAATTGATTTTCTTGAATAATAGAATATTTTATCATGATTGGTGATTATTTTTAATTTCCATTTGATGAATAATGCGATTTCAAACTACCTTAATAAATAAATGAGGCGCTAATTGTTATCTCAAACAACATTTTATTACAATAAATACGAACACTAAAAGCTAATTAACGTGGCTCCATCCCTAAGTTATTAAGAATTTAGGGAGTCACAAGCACTTGGTACCAAGAGCATGAGATGGCCATCACAAAGTAGTCCATCTCCCACTAAACAGTGAATGCAAACCTATTGAGATCCAACGAGAAGTTGGTGATCTCAGACAGCACACAAGAATGAGAACCAACAAAAGTTGGTAATCCAGAACCACCCTAATTTAATTTTCAATAGAGTGTGATTTTATTTTACTACATACTTTTTGATTAACATGCTGTTGATCTCCGAGCTCATCAACAGGATGGAGCATAAGCTTAATCTTCCCCAAAAAATCTCATTGTTTGTTGGCATGCCTTTGGCAGAAAGCGTTTACCCTTCTAAGGCCATCTTCAAGAAGTGAAGGCTCGATGGCGAAGGTAATCCACAGCCAATTCTTCATTCCTAAAGCCATCCCTGCCAGAGAAGGTGATCTCTTAGCCAGAAATAAGAATCATTTTACTCATCAATGATTTTGAAATAAATGACCCTTATATTGGAAGGGGTATGCTCCTAGTTGATTAGGGGCCGTTCATTGGCGTGGGACATTTGAACACGCTAATTTTACAAAATTTTCGTTGGAATAGCATAAAACTTTTCATTTTCTAAAAGAACTAGTATGCAATTCAACCCAAAAAGCATACAATGGCCGTTAATCCCACATATGTCCACATACGAAACTGTTATATCGTATAGGGCATGTTTCTAATAAATAATGAAAAGTAACCATAAGGGAAAAGAGTTTGAAGATGAATAAGCCGAAATCAAAAATTGATCAACTAATCCCTTCCAATTGTAACTAATCACGTGAGAGATTTATCAAAACTTGTTCCTTAATTGTGTGAGTATATAAATAACAAGAATGGAAAGGCAAACACTATTCCCTTTTTTTCATCCAAAAAAAAAAAAATAGTCTAAGTCGAATTCAAATGACCACCAACAGGGGATTTTTCTTCAATTAGGTAAGTATAAGGGTAGTGTTGTAAAAAGCTGTCATAACAAAGATGCATTTAATCTACTAATATCGAAAATGGTGATTAGTCTACTTAAAAGGCTGTCATAACAAAGATGCATTTAATCTACTAATATCGAAAATGGTGATTAGTCTACTTAAAAAGCTGTCATAACAAAGATGCATTTATTCTACTTTCTTCTTACCCGGCATAACTACAACTGATTCTTCTTGGGCAAGCTTGAGACAAAACTCCAAATCATCGTTAATGTCATCCAACAAAGAAACATTTAGCTTCACCTGTAATTCAACTATTTAAGTAGTATCAAAAGCTATCTTTTTTAGGTTTAGTTTGATACGCAGGATAGAATAGAATAAGATTGAACTATTTTAAAAGATGAAATTGAATTAGATTAGATATGATAGAATAAGATAGGATTATAGTCCAATCTAATTCCACTTTTGGTGTTCTACTTTTTGTTAGGATAGGATTAGCATGTGTTTTTCATAGTTTTAACAAATAACAATTTTGAGGTTTGATTAATTAGAAAAATGTCACTTTTAAAAATTAATTTCGAAAACTACCATTTTTAAAACTCAATTTTATAAAATATCATTTTTAAAAACGTATGTACAAAAATACCACTTTTAAAAAAATATTTTGAAAAATACAACTTTCGAAAAAACTTTTTGAAAAATACCACTTTCAAAACAATTTCGGAAAAAATTATTTGAAAAATACTACTAAAATTGTTTTCGAAAATGCTATTTCTCATAATACCACTTTCAAAAGTTTATTTTGAAAAATACCACTTTTAAAGTTTAATTTAAAAAAAATACTATTTTTTACCACTTCAAAAACATTCTATTATTTTCAATCAAATTCATAGTCCCTCTCAATTCCAAATTCTCAAGAGAATAAGATTATCCTCTTTTAAAGGTATTATTTTTGGAATGAGTTATTTTAATTCAATTTAATCTCTCTCATGTGCATATACATCAAATATAAAATTAATTTAATCCAATCTAATATCATTCTTATCTTGCGTTCCAAACGTGGCCTTAGTTACTTAATTAAAAGAGTAATGTGATATTGCTACTTGTTACCATCACAAACAAGGAGCCTTCTGGCTTTTGTGGACAATCGATGACAGGGATTTCTTTTATCATATTGTAACATGTGTCTGCAGCTTCTCTGAGCAGGTCAATAATTTTTGAAAAGTACTCCTCCTTTGTTTTCTGAAGGATATCAGGAACTGCACCCTTGAGACATGAACAAATTTCTTCATTATTAATAAGCTCGCCAGCAAGGCCAAAACACATGAATGGTAAATTATATATATACTTGAAGTCTTATGCAACTGATGTATATTTTCCTCCCCAAGTCCCCAACTTATTATTTTTACCTTGTTTTGCTTGAATTTCCGGGCAGACTTCGAAACTGTTTGAAAGAAATTTGGGAAGACCACACACTTTAAATCAACATTTCTACTTATGATTCACAAGTGATAAACCTTAGCTACATGTAAGAGACTTGTGTTTTGTCTTTATGACACATGATCCTACATATAAGAGACTTGTGTTTTTGCTCGTAGAATGAGTCAATAAAACATAAAATGACCCTAAAATAGATCAAAAAGTTTTAACATCAGAAATATGAAATTATATTCTTGCTTTAATTATGCGTCTGAAGAAGTTCTCAAAATACATGCAGTACCTGAATGAAGGTTACTGGATCAACTGAGACATTGATAGAATCAATAATTTTTCTGGTTAGCTGGAGAAGAAGAAAAAAATGTATCAGAAACAATATTGATATGCATTTCTCTTAATTATAATCCGAAATAAAACCAGTTAAATATATATATATATATATATATCAGTAGATTATGAATTCTGTGTGCTTGTGCTTGAACAAATTTTACATGATCTAAGCACAAGGCGAACTAATTAACAGGCTCATGCACACACACAGAATTGGAGAGAATTAGAGAGAAAGAGGAGACCCCAGATTTTTTGAGGATGCCATTTGGATCATTTGTCACAAGCCAACCAAGACGCCAACCAGGTACACACCATCTCTTTGATATAGAACCAAGTGTTACAACAGGCACAATAGATCCATACACTCCCATTGGAACAAATTCGGCACTTCCAAACGTAAGATGCTCATATACTTCATCAGTAACTACCAAAAATCTGAGTTTCCTTGCCATCTCTGCCACCTACAATACCCAAATTATAAAACCAGAGATTTCGTCACTTAAAAATTCTCTTTCGAATTCAATTCATATGTCTTCACCAGGAACTGAAATATCATCAGGCATTGCAATGTAGCCGATAGTTATTAGCTAACAAAGTCATATGTTCTTACGATTTAGTGTGTTCTTCTTTTCTTTTTTTAAATTGCCCCACAAACTATGCAGAGTACTGTCTTCATATATTCAGAAAATTATTAGAAGTTTCAATTTGCTCTATAAACCACTAAACGTATAGCCCTCTTAGGCAAATAGATGAAAAATAGATGTTCTATTTTACTAATTTCAATCTCAAATACTTATCTGAGTTTGCAACAAAAACTCAAATTATGACACCTGCCATTTTTCTCTTTTGTTAATTTGTATGATAAAATAATGTTTTTAATATTTTGTGAAGCAAAATTAAAAATTTTAATAGTTCGAAGAACATATTGAGATTCGACACATTCTACACAATTCACAACAAAAATAAAATGCACACCATTAAGATAATTTGTACAAAGATATTCCAAAATCCAAACCTTCTCCAAATGCTGGCGAGTGTAGACATTTCCACAAGGATTGCCAGGATTTATTATGACCATGGCAACAGTGTTCTCATCCGAAAGAGCTTTAACATTTTCAAGATCAATCTCCCAACCTTGTTCAGGAATAAGATTATAGTGACGAACTTCAAGATTGGTACACGATGCTCGGGCTTCATAGTGTGGAAATCCTGGCCTTGGAAGTAGAACATTGGCACCAGGGCTTCTATTATGATCTCAATAGCTTGTGTGCAGCCAAGTGTGACATAAACATCATCTGGAGATACTTTGTTTGGCAGGTCATGAGAAAGATACTCTGCAATAGCCCTGTTACATTTTAAGTTTCGAACTTATTTTCCACTCAGATAAATAAATAAATAAAATTTTTCAAATGTACTGCACTTTGGAGTAGATGTTACAAATATATCCTCTATAGTTTTTAATTTTTTAAAATTTAACCATGTATTTTTGGAAACTACGTTTCACTTGTTGAGATTATACATGAAACTTCAATTTCACCCGTCTAATATTTAATTTTAGGAAAAAAAAGCTTTAATTGATGAAAATTCCCTTTTCATTAATGTTTTGAAATAGAAACTATTTCGAAACGATTTCTAAATTAATAGAATGTTATTATTAAAATAAATCTAGAAAAAAAAAACATATATTAGTACTTATTCATTGCATTTTGACTATCTATTCAGTTTGAACATATCAACATTGTTCTTAATATTTTGAACTTGGAACAAATTTATAACATGGGTCAAACATCAATTTTATCCATTTTTTAATAAAATATCATTTTAAACTTTAAACAAATATATATATATATATGGTTATCAGTTCAATAGGTATTTTTTTTTTAGTTATCTATAGGTGTTTTTTTTAGCCGTTTGATTATTATCTAACGGCTTCCATAATTTGAATAATTAGAAAAAAAAATAATAAAAATAAATACTCATTATTTAATATTTTTCTCTTTTCACCTCTTACTATAAAAAACGTGCGTGATGATTTTTAATTGAGCAAAACAATACTTATGGATAAATAAAAAAAAAATAGATTGGTGCCCAATATATATATATATGTACAATTAAAAGAATCTTTAAATGTAAAACCAATTAAAATTATTAACTAAAATAACAAATATTAATCTAATAAACTATAAAGTGAAAAATGCAAAAACCTTGATTTTTTTAATATTTATTTAATTTTAAAACAAGCTTTGAATTACTTTTAAAATGTATATGTTTAAAAAAGTTATTTTGATCAACTCAGCGATCAAATTAAATTTGTTTTTATCTAGAAATTGTATCATTTTGTAACAAATTTTAAATTTAAAACTCAATATTGATTACAACCAAAATTAATCATTTTTGTGAATATGATATTTAAAAGTGTACTAGCAAATCGAGTGTGCAAAGACAATTATGAGTAACCCAATACTTTTTCTTAAACCTTCTTGTTTTTCATTTCGTTTTTTTTTTTTTTTTTCTGAAACAATACTTTTTCTCAACCGTTCGATACAGAAAGAAAATTTGGGCAATTTGATTTTCTGGTTTATGAGGGTAATTAAGAATATACATTGCTAACTACTACTATTATTGTATAACATCTAAAATGAAGTTTCAAGATAAATATAACTGGCATTCTTTATTTGTATCAAAAACCACCCCGGCCGGGACACGAGTTATAAAAAGAAATTCAAATATCAATGAAATTGTCATTAATCAACTGTGTCGAATTTTTGAACAATTAAATGTAACTTTAAAAGAAATATATAGTTATTAAGAGAGTGTTAAAGTCAATAGTTTTCTTTTAATTTAGGAATGCTTACGTATTTTGACATAAATCAGGAAGTGTCTGTAATTTTTTCTTGAAAGAAAATATAATCAATCACTGATCCGAAAGAGAGAAGATAACTAAAGGATTATTGATTCCGACTGACCTGCGAGCCGAATGAAGACCGTTACTCGGAGCGTAGTAGTTGAGCTTGGCAGCGCGGACGGAGTCTACAACGGCATCTTCAGCTGTGGCAGCAGTCGGAAAGCAAGGGAACCTGGAGGGGTCGCCATGGGCGAGAGGAACCACTGGCCTCGGCTCATCATCATCATTTTTGAGCTTTTCACTCAACATATTGATAACTCCCCGGACGGTGATCGAAGACGCCCTGCCGAACTCTCCTTCGTCTACCCGGAAATCCATTCCATCAAGCCATTTTTGGGTTTTTTTTCACCTAATTGGTTTTCTCAGTTCTGGATATCTTGGAATGAAAATGTTCGTGTAAGAATACTTTTGGTTTTTATGGTCTTGGGAGAACATAAATACATACATTATAGTTTACGTGTGTATACAAGTAAAAATTTTGATTTTTGCATTATATTTTATTGCGTTAAATGATTATGCATGTTAAATGAAGGTAATCACAGCTCATTTTTGTACCTTCAGAACGAATAATTAATGAAGCACACCAAGGTCACGACAACAGCATTCTTATCAACACTTCCTAAAATCCAATTTCTTAATTATTTGGATGGATTGGAGCAAGATTTTCTTTTTGACAAGTATTGGGGAAAGTGAAAATTAAGTTCATAAGATTTTTATTAACACTTCACAAAGTCCAATTTTTGATCTGGGTGCATTGGAGCAAGTTCCAATATGACGAGTATTAGAAAAAGTGTAAAACTGACAAGATCCTTATCAGTATTTCACAAAGTCCTATTTCTTATCTAGATGCATTGGAGCAGGTTTCAATCTGACTAGTATTGGGGAAAATGTAAAGCTAACAAGATCTTTATTAACACTTCTCAAAGTCCAATTTCTATCTTGATGCATTGGAGCAAGAAACTTTTTTTTTTTTTTTTGGACAAGTATTAGGGAAATTGTAAAACTGATAAGATTCTTATCAATACTTCATCAAGTCTAATTTCTTATCTAGATACATTGGAGTAGTTTCAATCTGATGAATATTGGGGAAAGTATAAAGCTGATAAGATTCTTATCAATACTTCACCAAGTCTAATTTATTATCCGGATGCATTGGACCAAGTAATTCCAATCCAAATAAGTTTCTTATTTTGCTATAAATAATAATCATGAATTCTATTTTAAACTATCCTCTTGCGGAAAAAACTTACACAAAACACATCTTCTTATTTTCTTTAAATATTTATATTCTCTAACCATCCATTGTTGAAAAAAAAAATGATTACTCGATCTTCTAGTTACACATTAATAAAGATGTGCTCCTTTGTTAAGTCTATATTTAGATATATCTCAAGACTTTATTACAAGTAAGTACCAATCTACAGATCAATTTTGGTCTCGTGTGAAGGTTAGTTACAACGAATTAAGAAACCAGAATTAGGAGTATCGTACCAAAAGATCAGTATAGTCTCAAATTCAGACTATAATTATTAAGTAATGAAATTGAGTGGGTGCTTGAAACTAGTAGAGAATATGAATCTAAGTGGTACTTCGGATAAAGATATTGTGAGTATTTATTAAATTTATTTTTCATATTATTACTATCAGCCTAAAAACTTAACCTTATGTTCACAATAATTTACAGGTACATCGAGCAAAGAAGTTATTCATGAAAGATCCGAAGTTTAAAAAAGGCTTTAAATTTTATCATGTTTGGAATATAGTTAAATATTCTAAAAAATTTAAAGATAACGTTCCTTTCTGCAAGACAAGCTAGCCAAAGTAAAACTGTGAACTATTACTCATCACAGTCAAATAATCCCGCTCCTGAATCTCCTATATCAGTATCTCTTAGGTTGTCATCATTTTTCCCAATTTTGATGATGACAGTTTTGGTGGTACTTTATCTCAATGACTCGTTGGGATGAAAAAAGTCAAATTAAAAAGTAAAAATGATGAACAAATGTCATCTACCTTGAATAGTATCAAAAAAGATAATCAACTACTTATGGCGATGTTAGAAAAGACCAGCTTGGAAAGGTAGGCACAAATGAATATCCAGCGATAGAATTTGGCCTACAAAGAAAGAAGAGAAGAAAACAAAATTTTATTTCGAGACTTAAATTCTGTTGCTGATCCAAACATACGTGAGTATTGTCGAGCTGAATAAGTAAGAATTATACAAAAAAAGAGCTTGAGAACAATAACTTCTTTTGTCACTAATGCTTTCTGTTAATATTTAAATGATATTGAAGAATTCGAAACCGATCTACCAGAATACTAAATTATTAGTCTAGTTTCTTTAATAGTATTGCGTTATGTTTATTTTGCATTATGTTTAGTGTTCGAATACTTTTAATATTATGTCATTTTAATTAATGTCCATATAAACTGTTTGATGTTTTTACATTGTAAATTGACATTTCATGTTATTTATATACTAATTTTACTCGATATAAAATTAACCATAAAATAATAATAATAATAATAATAATAATAATAATAATAATAATAATAATAATATGGGAAATAAAAAGGAAGATTTTAATTTTTTGGTAGCAAAAAGTTGTTAATTTTGGCCAAAACTATACAATTAGGATCGAAAATAGAAAACTATATCTTCATTTGAGGGGTTTTTTTGCAAAATAAAAAAAATATTGAAAGAAAGAAGAAGAAGAAGAAGAAAAAGAATTACCTTCCATGAATATCATACCAATATTGGCATGGCATTGTTCACACCAGGTCAAAATGCCTAAATGGCATTGAAAACTAGCACTGGTTAGGCCAAAATCCAACGTCATTTCCTCTTTTCCCACGCCATATTGGTGAGTTGGAAAAGGGTCTAGGAAAAAGAATATGAGAAAGTTATCAGAGGAAATTAGATTTTTTATCGTAAAAGTTTAAAGAAAATTGAAAAATCTCAGATTTTGAAATTGTTTGAAAAATCACGGATTTAATTAGAAAAATACCACTTTTATTTAGAAAAATACCATTTTTTATTAATTAGTGAAATACTTGAGGTAACCTGTCAAATTACCTGAGATAACTTGATTGGTACCTTAAGTAACTAGATTGGTTACCCAAAGCAACCCAACTGGTTACCTTGAGTATTACTGAGAAATACTACTTTTGAAGAAAAAGTGGTATTTTTCTAAATATTTATTAAAAGTGATCTTTCTTCTAAAAAAATTTCAAAAATGATATTTTTCTAAATCAATCAAGAATTTTTCTAAAAAATTAGCCTATTCGGGATTTTTCAATTTTAAATCCTATAGGCTTGGATTTCTATAAGAATCCCAAGTTATAAACAACAAAACTGCAACTTATAGATTGTAATAGTTGTTTAGAAAAAAAAAAAAATGGCACCGTGTAATTATTATTTTTTTTTCCCGAAGGAATCTAATCCGGTTGTTAGATTTTTGTGTGAATGTTTCTAAGAAAAATAAAAAGAGTATATATAAGAAATGACATTTTTTTAAGATCAATTTGAAAAATGGCCATTTTTACACATATTTAATAAATGATTATTTTATAATTTTATTTTCATAAATAACCATTTTTTATTTGATCTATTTTTTTATAAAGTAAATCAAGTTTTAAAATAGTAAATTAATTTTTTAAAAAATAAATCAAATTTTTCAAAAATTAATCAATTTTCAAAAATAAATCAATATATTTTAATATATTAAATAAAGTAAATCAATATATTTTGATATACTAATTATGAAAAATGGTTATTTTTTAAATAATTTTTAAAATTTGGCAATTTATTAACATTGTTTGAAAAACGGCCATTTTAC
This sequence comes from Trema orientale, assembly GCA_002914845.1. NCBI lineage: Eukaryota > Viridiplantae > Streptophyta > Magnoliopsida > Rosales > Cannabaceae > Trema > Trema orientale. Next base: position 118,751 of record JXTC01000259.1, read on the forward strand.
CAACTATTATCCACGGCCATTCGGCTAAAAAGCCCAAAGAAAAAAGAAATAGGGAAAAAGTCACCCAGTACGACTTTTTGAAAAATAAAGACAAAAATACGGTACGGCCATTTCCACTTATTTGCTTACGGTATTTTTTCAGAAAAATACCATTTTTGATTAAATCTTCACGATTTTTCATCTTTAATTTCAGTTACATTCTCAGAACCTCTCTCATGGAATCAATGGCTTCCCAGTTACTAAAAAAAAAGTTTGTTTTCGCTCGACCCAAATCCTCTCCTCTTCAAATATTACATCCGGTTTGCTATCGTTGATGAGATTTTTATCGTCTGTTATATCTTAGATCCGAGCGGCCCTCCTTTCCGGCGACGGTATCGCTCCCGAGATTGCAAAGTTGTTAAACAGCTCCTTCTCCCTCATCATATTCTGGTTTTTACTTTTCTTAGTCGATGTGGACTTGTATAAATATATGAAACTGTTAATGAGTTTTAAAATTCTAGTTCAGTTTAGGATTATGATACTGAAGATTTGTGGTTTTAATTTTGAGGACTGAGATTGTGATTTTTGCATTATATTCATGTGGTTTTGATTTAATTTTAAGAACTTCATTGATAAAAGTATTTAAAGAAGCTGAAATTCTTGTTTTCTGATCTTCCCTTATTAAACTTCTTCTTTTACAGAGGGTTGGTCATATCCAAATTGCTTGAATTTGTTTTGATTTTTGATATAAGTCATTTCTATTTTGTCTAATACATTAATTTTTCTTTGATTAGTTCACGAATTCAAGTGACCCTAAAGATATTTTTCTTATATTAGTCCTCTTGAAGATGATTTTACTTGAATCTACTTAACTTGAATCAATGGATTGTTGAAGGTTAATAGGAACTAGATTTACTATGAATCTAACTAGAAACTGGACAATCTACAAAAAATAAACTACAATGGTTTCTAGAAAACCTTCGAGGTTTTCTATGATTTACTTAGCTATAGAGCATTCTGCAAAAAGGAAACGACAATAGTTTCCAGGAAACTTTCATTGTTTTTTGTGATTTGAAAAAGAAACCACGATGATTTCTAGGAAACTTTCATAGTTTCCTATGATTTACTTAGCTACAAAGCATTCTGCTAAAGGAAACCACAATGATTTCAAAGAAACCTTTGCGGTTTTCTGTGATTTACTTAACTACATGGTATTCTGTAAAAAAGAGACTACGATGGTTTCCAGGAAACTTTCATGATTTCCTGTGATCTATTTAGTTATAAGGCATTCTGCAAAAAGGAAACCACAATAGTTTCGAGGAAATGTTCGTAGTTTCCTGTGATTTACTTATGTACAGGACATTCAATTAAAGGAAACCAAACTGGTTTCTAGGAAACCTTTGTAGTTTCTTGTGATTTACTTATGTACAGGATATTCCGCTAATAAGAAACCAAATTGGTTTCCAGGAAACCTTTGTGGTTTCCTGTAAAAAAAGATGGCTTATTTACTAAAATGCCACTGCATTCTCCAGCTTCTAAAGTATTTAGAATAATGCCCTAAAAACGTCGTACGGAATTTTTATTATTTTTGAAAGGTCATAAATTTGGTATTATTTTTTGAAAAATAGGTATAAGTGTCCAAAACCCAAAGAAATATTGGCTAGTCCAATGAGCTCAAAGTGCCAACTGGCAACTAAATTTTGGCTACCAACTCATGGTACTGAGCGAATCAGTTTTAATGCTATAGATTTTTTTCAATCACTTAACATATTGAGAAATTAGAGTCGGTATCCCCCTTTTACAATTTAGTTTTGTAAACGTGATTTTTAAATTAAAAAAATATCTTTTACAGCTATAAACTTATTTGGTAACCACTTATTTAAACAGTTTTTTATTTTTTTAATCAAAAAAGTAGAAATACTTTTCAGAAATATGTTTAGTAAAACTACTTTTATTTTTTGTTTTTTTAATTTGATAACAAAATTTTTAAAATTTTGAAAACAAAAATTTCTTACTTTCAAAATTTTTTTAAATAATTTTGTAGAAATACTAGTATCAAAATTCAAACATATCTAAACTCACATCACCATTTCTCTTAACATTTTCTCTCTCATCACTATTTCTCTTGTCATAATCTCTCTAGCCTCATATAAAAGTGATATTTTTCTAAATATTTTTAAAAATTGCATTTTTCAAAATAAAAATTTTAAAAGTGGTATTTTTCAAAATATAATTGTAAAATTTGGTTTTTTCCAAAGAATATCCCAAAATATTTAGGAAAATATCACTTTTTAAAGTTTTATTTTGAAAAATATCACTTTTTCTCTCTCCTATTTTCTCCTTCATTTTTCCTTTATTACTCTCCCTTTTAATTTTCACTTTTAAAAGTAAAAAATGCTAGTTACCAAATATGTATTTTTTTTATTTTAGAAAACAAAAAGTACAATATTGTTACCAAACACATTTTTGTTTTTGAAATGCAAAAAATAAAATAAGAAAAAGTATTTTTATTTGTGTGTTTAAAAAAAATAAAAAATAAAAATGTTACCAAATAGCACCTAAATAATTGAGTATATATGCTTTAGTTTATAGACTGTGTAAAATGTAAATGCATTTTTGTACTATATTTAAAATGCAATGAATTGTATGAGAGAAATCCTTTACACTTATTACGTCCAATGATATAAGGTCATTTTGATATCGTATTTGGAACTTACTTATCATCATTTTGCTAAGAGCCTTTTTTTCAACAATATAGTGATACTTCCATAACCAAATGGAAAAGGAATACCAACTAAAAGTTGGCTTTTTATTACCAAAACTCCCTGAACTCGAAGAATTTAATAAAATTAACCCTGAATTTTTTAGAATAAAACCCCTTGAACTCAATTTTTTAGAGTAAAACCCTTAGAAAAAAATTTACTTGTTAGCTTTTTTTTTACTATTAAGTCCTTATTCTCTTATTTGTGATTTTTAGGTCCTCATTATTATATTTTTATTTCACGTCAATCCCTTTTAATCTTTTCTATCCAAAACTGTTGTCAATTAGTACTTACCCAAAAGGTGCTCATCTCAGTAGGGATAAAATTGGAAATGGAGGGAAATTATTATTTAAAAAATAAAACAAGAGTTGGGGTTACTGTTTTTGTTCAAAACGGTGGTAAGAAATTGGAAAATTTTATTGGGTTCCAATATGGATCTACTTTGGTCCAAGTATTCATATATCTAGAAGAGAGATATGCATTTTGTTTTGCCAAATTTAAAGGGGACATGTGTCCAAAAAAAGAACATGTCCTCTATAAATTGGGCAAAACAAAATGCTTATCTTGTAGCTTTTTTTTTTTTTGTTGATACCTATATAGGCGCTTTTTTTATCACCTTTATAAGGGCTTTTAAATGAGCATGAGATTTTTTTGAAAAAAAAAAATTGAAAGAACCGTAACTAAAAGAAAAATAAGATGAAAAATGGTATAATTAGTTCTATAAATCCTGATTTAAATAAATAAAAAAGGAGATGTATATCTCTTTTCTAGATATATGAATACGTGGACCAAAGTAGATCCATATTGGAATCCAATAAAATTTTCTAATTTCTTACCTCCTTTTTGAACGAAAACGATAACCCTAACATTTTTTTTATTTTTTTAAATAATAATTTTCATTTGTTTCTAATTTTATCCCTACTGAGATGAGTACCTTTTGGGCACATACTAATTGACAACAGTTTTGGATAGAAAAGATTAAAAAAGATTAGCATGAAACAAAAATATAATAATGAAGACCTAAATGCCATAAATAAGAGAATAAGGACTTAACAGTAAAAAAAAAAAAAAAACTAATAGAAACATTTTGTTTTCTAAAAAAATAATATTAGAGGACTTCAGGGGGTTTTGCTCTAATATTAGGAGACTTTAGGGGGTTTTCTCTAAAAAATTTAGTTCAAGGTTAATTTTACTAAATTGTTCTGAGTTCAGGGGGTTTTGTACTAAAAAAAATTGTGTTCAGGGTCAATTTTATTGAATTGTTCTGAATTTAGGGGGTTTTGATAATAAAAAGCTTTAAAAGTTTCAAAAAAAAAATAACGGTAGAAATAAGATTAAAATCCGTTAATAATAAGCAACAAAATACAAGAATTACATACGTATGATCTTTTTCTTCTTCTTCTTCTTTTTTTTTTTTTTTTGTGAGGAACGTATGTATAGTCTTAATTTAGACAATACATGCAAGTCTAAATACGCATAGATAAGGAAATACCTCTATCCATAATATATAGTCTACAATAAAATACTCAAAAATTTATGTAAAATATAACACATAACACATAAATTTAGATAATAAACACGTAAATATACTTGTATCATACTTGTCTCATGCTTAATGGGTCGTGCAGTGTTGGTGTACTTGTACTCGTGCTTAATGTCTAATGTCGTAAATTCATTATGATGTCGTGTGGGCCAAACACATTGTTGTGCTCGGTATGGGTTGATACCATTTTGTGTCATGCCATTATGGACTCTTTTTTTTTGTTTCTAAACACTTTTACCTATAAAAAAACAAAAAGAATTACAAAAATACAGTTGGTCAGTTTTTTTTCCAATTCTCGTACCTTTCTTTTAGAAAAATATTACTTTTTAAAATGATTACTAATTACTAGTTTGTGAATACTAGTTACCAATTACCAGTTATAAATACCTCTAATTACTAGTTACTAGTGCTCGAAAACTGATTACTAGTTACTATTTTTAAAAAATTGCATTTTTATAAAAAAATTTAAAAATAGTATTTTTCAAAAAATGCAGTACCGAGTCTAGAAAAAACTGAGTCTATTGTATTTTTCTAATTCTTTTCTAAAAAGGTCATTGAGGGCCTAATTTTCTCTTCTTTTTTTTCTTTTTTTGATTTCTAACACTTTTACCTATAAAAACTAAAAAAGATTACAAAAATATGGTAAGCCAATTTTTTTTTTTCAATTCTCGTATCGCTTTTTTTAGAAAATATTACTTTTTAAAAAGTTTTTAGAAAATATCATTTTTAAAATGGTTATTAGTTACCAGTTTTTACAAACTAGTTACCAATTACTAATTATATACTAATTATAAATACCTTTGGTTACTAGTAACTAATGCTCGAAAACTGATTACCAATTACTAATTACTATTTTAAATAATGCTACTTTTCTAAAAAAGTTTAAAAAATGTATTTTTCTATAAAATGCGATACAAATCTAAAAAAACTAACCCACTCTATTTTTTTTCTCTTCTAAAAAGGCTGTAGATGACCTGATTTTCTCTTTGTTTGGGTTTTTAACACTTTTACCTATAAAAACCCAAAAGATTTACAAAATACAGAGGTCAAGTTTTTTTTCCAATTTTTGTGTGGTTTTTATTAGAAAAATATCATTTTTTAAAAAAAATTTAGAAAAATACCATTTTTAAAATGGTTACTAGTTATCAGTTTTTGAAAACTGGTTACCAGTTGTAAATACCTTTGGTTACTAGTTATTAGTTTTCAGCTAGTTGCCAGTTTCTGAAAACTGGTTACCTGTTATTAGTTACTATTTTAAAAAGTGGTATTTTTCTGAATATTTTTTTAAAAAATGGCATTTTTATAATAAAAAGGGTGCCAAATCCACAAAAAACACAGTCACCGTATTTTTCAATTTTTTTCCCTAAAAATCCCATACAAGGCCTAATTTCCTTTTTTTTTTTCACTATCATGCCCAAACGGTGACCCAGCTTATTTGACTGAAAAAGGGACATGAATAGAACTAACTTCAGTCGAAATGACTTTTTTATATATTTTTTCAAAAATGACAATTTTAAGGGTGTCAAAGATGTCTTGACTTATGGTTAAGAATTTCTTGACTATGAAAAATCATAAATAATAGTTTTTTTCATAATCAAGAGGTTTTTGACCTATGGTCAAGAAGTCATTGATACCCCTAAAAATGTCATTTTTAGAAAAAGTACAAAAAAGTCATTTTGGCCCAAATTAGTCCTACCCATATCCTTTTCTCTATTTGACTCTTGTTATAGAGCTATACTTCTAGATAGGGCTGGCAATTCGTGTTATCGTGTCGTGTTCGGGTCAACACGATTACGACACGACACGATAACACATAACCCGAACACGACACGATTAATAAACGTGTCAAAAATTTAAACCCGAACACGACACGATTAATACACGTGTAACACGACACGATACGTGTAACCCGTTTAATAAACGTGTCATGTGTCATATTATGACCCGTTTGACATGATTATTCAAAATTGACACGATTATTCTAATTTAACACGATTATAACTACTTAATTTAATTTTACTCCTATAAATATGCTTAGAATTAATTAAAATCACGTTTAATATATTAAAATATTAATAAATGTGTCGTATTAGTGTCGTGTTGACACGACACGAAAATGATACGAAAACGACACGTTTAATTAAACGGGTTACACGGGTCATTTTCGGGTTAAGCGGGTTGACCCGAAATCCACCCGTTTATTATATGTGTTACACGTGTCAATCCGAAATTGACACGAAAATTAAATGGGTCACCCAAACTCGTTTATTTCGTGTCGTTTTCGAGTCGTATCGTCGTGTCGTGTAGAAAATTGCCAGCCCTACTTCTAGAACTATGCCCCAGCCCCACTATGTTTTCTTTTGTTTGTATTGTATTAAACTTAGGGTTTCTTACAAAATTCCAGGCCCAAAGTAATATAAATTGAAAAATCCCGGATGAGTTGATGTTTTAGAAAATTCCCGGATTAATTTAGAAAAATATCATTTTTTAAAATTTTTAGTAGAAAAGTAACACTTTTTAAAAATATTAGAAAAATATCATTTTTGCTTCAAAATTGATATTTTTCAACGGTACTTGAGGTAATGAGTTAGGTTAGTTAGGGTAACCTATCCAGTTACTTGAAATAACTGATCAAGTTACCTCAAGTAACTCGACTAGCTATCTTAAGTATCTCATCAAATAATGAAAAGTGGTATTTTTCTAAATACTTTCAAAACTGGTCTTTTTATAATTAAATCCGAGATTTTTCAGAACAATTTCCAATTCTGGGATTTTTCAATATTTTTGAAAAATGACCATATAAAATCAAATTTCTTCTTAAACTTATCAATTGTTTTGCAGTTTCGCCTCAAACGAAACTTAATGAGCTGCAAATTCGAATATAGTTTATTTACGTATCTATATTTTTTATGTTCTGGGAGTACGTAGAAGCAAGAGTAGTAAACAAGATTTAATATCTTTGTATGCGCTAATTAAGTATACTCCCTATTATTCATGCAGTTGCCAGTAGGTTTCTTTAACACGCTGATTATCACAAACGATATTAATTAAACAAAGAATCGAAAATCTAAACCAGACTTGTTTAGATTTCAGGAATTATCCAAGTGTCAAGCGAATCATGAGATCAACACAAACAAGGGGCTAATGATCTCAAACCACATTTATTACAACAGATACCAAAGCACACTTATTTAAGTATAGCATGCACCCCATCGCTAAGAGCTTAAGAATTTATGAAGTCTCAATTATAAGCACCATTTTATAAGATCCAAGTCCAACACAAAGTTGTCCATCTCCCACTTGTTAGTAAATACAAACATCTAGAGATCCAACAAGAAGTTGGTGATCTCGGACTGCACACAAGAATGAGAACCAACGAAAAGTTGGTAATCTAGAACCACCTAACTTATTTTTCAATAGTGCGATTTTATTTAGTCACTTAGAGCTACTAACTTTTTGATCAACATGCTGTTAATGTCCAAGTCCATCAGCAATATTTCCACGGAGCATAAACTTAATCTTCCCAAAAAATAAATCTCAATGCTTTTTGGCATGCCTTTGGCAAAAGGCTCTTCTTCTTCCAAGGCCATCTTCAAGAAGTGAAGGCTCGATGGCTAAAGTAATCCGCAGCCAATTCTTCGTTCCTAAAACCATCCCTGCAAGAAAAGGTGATCCTTAGCTAGAAATAACAATCACTTTTCTCATCCATGAGCCCTTAAATATTGAAAGAGGTATGCTACGGTCAAACGTGCATAGAACTATCCAGTGATAGATGATCCCGCACTAATTTTTGGCCCTAGATAACAGTCAAATGCACCTAACCTAGAAAAATTCTAGTTGGAATATAGCGTATGACACTTCTGTTTTCTGAAAGAACTAAATATGTACTTCAACCCCCACAATCATATTTCTCCTTCCCACATATGTCCGCATACAACACCTGCTAAATCGTCTATTGTAGTTGAATTCAGATGACTACCAACTTCGCCCTCCTCAACTATTGAACTACGGATAAATGTCAAGAACTAGAAGCAGGGGATTTTGCTTATATTAGGTAAGTGCAGGGGTAGGTGGTCTTGTAAAAAGCTGTAATAAACAAAGATGCAATCTAATATTCGGAATGGTATTATTGTAAGAAATTTCCTCTTACCCGGCAAAACTACGACTGATTCTTCTTGGGCAAGCTTGAGACACAACTTCAAATCATCATTAATGTCATCCAACAAAGAAAAATTTAGCTTCACCTGTAATACAACTTTAAGTACTTTCGATATTTTTTTTTCTTTTAGTGGCTTAAAACAGTAATATAATTTATGTAACGCTACTTATTACCATCACAAACAGGGAGCCTTCTGGCTTGTGTGGACAATCAATGAAAGGGATTTCTTTTATTGCATTGTAACATGTGTCTGCAGCTTCTCTGAGCAGGTCAGTAATTTTTGAAAAGTACTCCTCCTTTGTTTTCTGAAGGATATCAGGAATTGCACCCTTGAAACATGAACCAAATTTCTTCATTATAAATAAATGAGCTTGGAAGTAAGGCCAGACACATGGATGGTTATACTCAAGTCTTATAACTGACACTACACTTTGAATCATCATTTGTATTTATAATTTGCAAGCGATAAATCCTACATGTAAGAGAATTGTGTTATTTTGGTGTTACATCTTGCAGTGTCTCATCGCTCGGAAGCTTTTTTGCTCGTAGAATGAGTTTGTAAGGCTTCAAATGACACTAGAATAGATCAAGAAGATTTAACATCAGAAAGATGTGAAAGTGTAATCGTGTCTAATTAATAATTTGTGTAAGTCTGAAGAGGATCGCGAATGTACAATACCCGAATGAAGGTTATCGGATCTGACGAGACATAGACAATGAATAATTTTCTTGGTTAGCTGAAGTAGAAAAAATTATGTCAGAAACTATATCATAATGCATTTATAATCCTAAACAAAACAAGTTGCACCAATATATTATAAGTTCAGTTCAGGTGTGCTTGTACCTTAGCTGCATTATATGAATACATTGGCAACTTAACATGCTTAGTTGGAGAGAATTAGATAGAAAGAGGAGACCCGAGATTTTTTTAGGATGCCATTGGGATCATTTGTCACAAGCCAACCAAGACGCTAACCAGGTACGCACCATCTCTTTGATATATAACCAAGTGTTACAACAGGCACAGTGGATCCATACACTCACATGGGCACAAATTGGCTACTTCCAAAAGTAAGGTGCCTATAAACTTCATAAGCTACCACCAAAAATCTAAGCTTCCTTGCCATCTCTGCCACCTAGAATACACAAATTTATCAAACGTAAGACTTTCGCGAGTTCTAAATTTCTCTTCGAGAAAGCAACAAATCCTTGCACAATCTGCTGTCTATCTCATAATCACTTACCAAAACTCCAAATTCTATTCATGTCTTAGCCAGGAAATGAAATTTCGCTAGTCATAGCTATTAATTAGCTAACAAAGTCATGCTCTTAAGATCGATAGAAAGATTCCAACAATCCAAACCTTCTCCAAATGATGGCGAGTGTAGACAATTTTCCACAATGATTGCCAGGATTTATAATGACCATGGCAACAGTGTTCTCATCCGAAAGAGCTTTAACATTTTCAAGATCAATCTCCCAAACTCGTTCAGGAATAAGATCATAGTGATGGACTTCAAGATTGGTACACGCAGCTCGGGCTTCCTAGAATGGAAATCCTGGCCTTGGAAGCAGAACATTGGCGCCAGGACGGGCAAGGGCTGCCATTATGATCTCAATAGCTTGTAAGCAGCCAGGTGTGACATAAACATCATCTGAAGATAATATGTCTGGGAGATCATGAGACAGATGCTCCGCAATAGCCCTGTTACAGTTTCAGTACTCCCGTACTTATTAGTTATTACTATTACATAGATTCATATTTCACCGACAAAAATTCTCAGTTCGATCCAAGGACTTTATGTACAATTAGGAATGCCATATTTTCGATACAGTTAGTCGTATTTCTGTCAGTGCAATTTTTTCTTCTGAGTAATTCTACTTGTCCAAAATAAATAAGATAAAAATGATTCATTCCAAGCTAAAAGTAACTCCGAGCCGAAAGAAGACCATTCCTCGGCGCATAGGAGAAGAGCGAAGCGCGTCGACAATTGCATCTTCAGCTGCGACAGCGGTCCGAAAGCAAGGGAAGCCAGAGGGGTCACCATGGCCAAGAGGAACCACTGGCCTCTGCTCACCAGCTTTATTATTGATATTTTCATTCAAGTTAACATGTTGATAACTCCCCGGACAGTAATTGAAGACACCCTGCCGACCTCTCCTTCGTCGAGCAGAAAATTCCACTCCATGGACGAGCCACTCTCCATTTTTGGATATTATGGACCGCAAATGTTGGTGTTAGATTTTTAGTTTTGATTGGCTTTGGTTCCATTGGTGTCTGAAAGAGACCGACCCTGACAAAGAGAGAGAGATTTTGTGATGTTTTGGACTAAAAGAAAGACTTCTACTACACAATTGCATGGAATGCCGCACAGAGTCCGGTAGAAATTTGTTTTTAATTATTTTTTTTAATCTAAAAATGACGAAGGATTTTGTATGGTGATCAGTAATCTCCATTGTAAGGACACACTCTAATTTCCCCTTTTTTTTACACTTTAATTTCCTGTTTTTTTTTTATATACTTCGTTTTAATAAATATCTATTTTTCTTTTTCCTAAGTAGCCAAGTATATGTATTTTTACATATTTTTCTTTTTCCTAAGTAGACAAGTATATGTATTTTTACATTTAGTAAATCTAGTTATATACTGATTTTAGTCTATGTACTGACAATATTAATTTTTATGCTGAATACATTATATTTTTGCATTTGGTATATATTAAAATAGACCAAAATTCGGTCATTTTGTTATTTTGTTATAAGACTCACTAAAAGTATATCTAAACAAGCCCACCATATTAGAACATAATTCCCCCTAGTTTTAACTTTCGGTGATGGGAATAATTAGGGAAGTTAAACTCATTTATCTAATTTTTGACAAAGTACAGATGCACATGTTAGGTAAAAAGGCTTTTAAATGCTGTTAGTCCTCATATTTAATCTCTGGGGATCTTTTATAAGTAACGGTTCTAAATCTCAACTTTTCTCGTAGTAATTAAATAAATATGGTTAGAAATATAGCACTTCTTTTAAATTTTTACCCAAAAATAACCTATTATGGTTTTAAACCTTAACCAGTTAGTCAATGATATTGAACTAGTCATTTAACAAAACTCAATCAATCAGTAGTCAAAACCTCAACGAACTAGTAATCAACCAGGTTGGAGTAAATTAAGAACTGATTTAGAACTCTCCAACAAAAATTGTTAGAAATGAAAAAAGTAGAAAAAACTGCTAAGGATAAAAAAATATCATGGTGTAAATTAAGAACTGATTTAGAACTCTACAACAAAAATTGATATAAATGAAAAACAAAATTGAAAAAATTGCTAAGGATAACAAATTATCATGTCAAATTGCTGCTTAGCCTAATTTCCTATGTTTTTGGGCTTCCTACAAAAAACCAGGCCCAAAGTCTTAAAAGTTGAAAAATCCTGGATGGGCAGAACATTTTTAAAGATCCCGGATTTATTTAAAATATCATTTTAAAAAAACTGATTTGGAAAAATAATACTTTTGAAAAAGTTAGAAAAATGCATTTTTTCCCGTTCAAAATTCGCACTTTTCAAAGATACTCGAGGTAACCAATTAGGTTATTTAGGATAACCAATCGAGTTACTTAAGATAATCAAACTCGTTACCTCAAGTAACTTGTCTGATTACCTCAAGTATTCTATCAATTTTAAAAAATGGTACTTTTCTAAATATTTTTAAAACTGGTGTTTTTAAAATCAGTTACCTCAAGTATCCTATTAATTTCTAAAAAATGGTATTTTTCTAAATATTTTTAAAATTGGTGTTTTTCTAAATAAATACAGGATTCTTCAAAAAAAAATTAAAATCTGAGATTTTTCAAATTTTTAAAAAAGTCTACCAGATAAAATCAAATTTTTCATAAGCTCTTTTCTTTTTTCTTTTTTTTTTCCCCTGAATGACACCTACCATTAACTATAGTACATAGATTATGAGAGATCTATAGTATAAGTAGATCTCCATTGTAAGGACACCCTCTAATTTCCTGTTTTTTTTTATATACTTCGTTTTAATAAATATCTATTTTTCTTTTTCCTAAGTAGCCGAGTATATATATTTTTACATTTAGTAAATCTAATTATATACTAATTTTAGTCTATGTACTGAAAATATTAATTTTTATGCTGAATACATTATATTTTTGCATTTAGTATATATTAAAATAGACCAAAATTCGGTCATTTTGTTATTTTGTTATAAGACTCACTAAAAGTATATCTAAACAAGCCCACCATCTTAGAACATAATTTCCCCTAGTTTTAACTTTCGGTGATGGGAATAATTAGGGAAGTTAAAGTCATTTATCTAAATTTTGACAAAGTACAGATGCACATGTTAGGTAAAAAGGCTTTTAAATGCTGTTAGTCCTCGTATTTAATCTTTGGGGATCTTTTATAAGTAACGGTTCTAAATCTCAACTTTTCTCGTAGTAATTAAATAAATATGGTTAGAAATATATCACTTCTTTTAAATTTTTACCCAAAAATAACCTATTATGGTTTTAAACCTTAACCACCTAGTCAATGATATTCAACTAGTCATTTAACAAAACTCAATCAATCAGTAGTCAAAACCTCAACGAACTAGTAATCAACCAGGTTGGAGTAAATTAAGAACTGATTTAGAACTCTCCAACAAAAATTGTTAGAAATGAAAAAAGTCGAAAAAACTGCTAAGGATAAAAAAATATCATGGTGTAAATTAAGAACTGATTTAGAACTCTACAACAAAAATTGATATAAATGAAAAACAAAATTGAAAAAATTGCTAAGGATAACAAATTATCATGTCAAATTGCTGCTTAGCCTAATTTCCTATGTTTTTGGGCTTCCTACAAAAAACCAGGCCCAAAGTCTTAAAAGTTGAAAAATCCTGGATGGGCAGAACAATTTTAAGGATCCCGGATTTGTTTAAAATATCATTTTTAAAAAACTGATTTAGAAAAATAATACTTTTGAAAAAAGTTAGAAAAATGCATTTTTTTTCTTCTTCAAAATTGGCACTTTTCAAAAGTACTCGAGGTAACCAATTAGGTTATTTAGGATAACCAATCAAGTTACTTAAGATAATCAAACTCGTTACCTCAAGTAGCTTGTCTGGTTACCTCAAGTATTCTATCAATTTTTAAAAATGGTACTTTTCTAAATATTTTTAAAATTGGTGTTTTTAAAACTAGTTACCTCAAGTATCCTATCAATTTGTAAAAAATGGTATTTTTCTAAATATTTTTAAAATTAGTGTTTTTGTAAATAAATACAGGATTCTTCAAAAAAAAATTAAAATCTGAGATTTTTCAAATTTTTAAAAAAGTTTACCAGATAAAATCAAATTTTTCATAAGCTCTTTTCTTTTTTTCTTTTTTTTCCTGAATGACACCGACCATTAACTATTGTACATAGATTATGAGAGATCTATAGTATAAGTAGACTAGAGGCTCAGTATGCCATACAAAGAACAAGTTCATGTAGGGCATTTAGGGGAATTGATGGGGGGACAGTGCATTTTTTGCAAAATTAGACCTTTTTAGTGCTCTTTTTTAGAATTATATTTCTAAAACTCCCCAAGAAGTTAAAAGACCAAAATACCCTCGGATGGAATCATTTGTGAGAGCTTTAATAAAATAATTTTGAAAAAAACGTACAGAGGAAAGAGGGATGAACTGTGAAGCTCCACTCCCTCTCCCAAATATAACCACACCCACACTCTCTCTCTCTCTCTCTTATGTAACCATTCTTTCTCTCTCTCGTTCAATCCAATACATGGGTATGGCGTGACCTCTGTCTCATTGATCATCTGAAGAAAAATGGCCCTAAATCCTAAAACGATGCTTCAATTCGAGTTTGGAGCTCTATCCCTAAATCTGGTTTCTTGCCTTTGTATTGCTCAGAAGAAACTAGGTCAGTTCTCTTAATTTTTGGATCTATTTCTCTCAGTTTCTTGACCTATTCAGATGTTATTCTTTATCACCCTCAATTTAGTTCAATATATTCAAATTTTGTAATGTTTTTTTTTTTTTGTTTTGGTGCCTTTTTTTTTTTTTTTGAATTTGATGCTAAAACTCGATATTCTTAGTCAATCGCTCTTAAATTTGTTGTTAATCTTTATTAATCATGATGTTTGAGGTTCGTTTGTATTAGTTTCCTTTGCAGCTAATCAGTTTATTTAATATACCTCACTTGTTATTCATTGTTTGTTCTGTTAAAAAATTTTGCGGTTCAAGTGTCTATGAAAATGCCTATGAGAAATGTTATGAGTTTCTTATACATTTATGATTCAATTTCAAGAAACTTATGAGCTAAGTACCTGTCATTTATATGACTATTATATGTTACTATTATAGAATTATCTTTTGCTATAAAACATTCGTGGAAAGATTCTTCATGATGATAAAATATTTTTGTAAAATATTCTGAATTTGAATGGGCGCATCTTTGCAGAAAATAGAAGGAAAAAGTCTCTGGCGCTTCTTATTTGGAATTTCGTGAAGCTCTTTGTCTGCATTATTGTAAGTGTATATGTCGGATTCTTTCAGAACTAGATTATTTTTCCTTTAGTTATTATCATGAATTAATGTTTCGATATAATCTTTCAGACGGATTTGATCTCCCTGAATGAAGATGCAAGGTTATTGCTTGGGGATGCTCACAATTCATCAATAATGAGAAGTAATTAAATCTGATATTTGGTCCTTCAATCTTCATCTTTAATACGTGGAAGAAAGAAGGCTTTACTACTTTTTCATTAACATGCTCTCTATTGTATTCATTTTAGCGAAAGTTAGGTGGCTATATGATATCTCTATTGTGTTATTATTATAGAACTATCCTTTGCTCCCCAACCCCAATATGAGGAGGAGAATCTAGTACTGGATCTGGTAATGAGTAAAGAGAAGGAATGAGATAAAATCGTTTTTCTTTTCCTCTCTTTTTTGGTCATATGACTCTGCTTGTTTCCCTTTAGTCATGGCTGCATCAAGCTAAAAACCCCTTTCTTATGTTTTTTACTTTTGGTCTCCGTTCATGCTCCATTCCAGAATAGTACAATAAGTCCAATTTCAAGAGACTTGTGAGTGAAGGACCTGTCATTTGATGACTATTATATGTTAAAATTTTTATGACTTACTAGCTTACGTTTTCTAGTGTTTAATTTATGTTACTATTATAGAACTATCCTTTGTGTGTGTTTCTATTTGTTTGTGACAATTATAGTTTTTCAGTAAAGAAGGTGTAATGTTATGTGTTTTTAAAATGATTTTGGACTGAATTTGTGATTACTAATAGATTTTGGGACTGATTTTTGTGTGTTTTGTGGTGGTGGATTAATTTATGACAATAGCAGTTTTGTGTGTGTTAAATAATCATAAATTGTGACTTTAACTTATAGATCATATGAATACTGATATAAAAGGTGTAGATTCCCGAACTGTCATAAATTTTATGACTGTCAAGAATTGTGTGACTATAGGTAACACATATATGACTATTAATAAATACAATGACATGGTTTTTATTGTAAAATTAGATTTGTGTTAGAAAAATGTCATAAAGCCATTATTATCTAATGTGAAGACTTATTTTATTTTTGTAAGATAGGTACAAATTTTGTGACTTGCAGTAAAAAATAAGGGTTACATGGTACAAAATTATGACTGTCATGAATTGTGTGACTGTAGGTATCACATATATAGTCACTAATAGGCATGGCTTTTCTCATAAAATTATATTTGTGTTAGATAAATATTACTAAGTTATTGTTGGCCAATAGGAATACTTATCTTTCTTTTGTGAGGTTAGCACAAATTTTGTGACTGTGTCACAAATCAAGGTAACATGTAAAAATTCTACCAATCACGGTAATAGAATCTCACAACATTCGTAACAATATAAAACACATTGTGACCATGAATTACAAAATTATGGGCACGAGTAAACTTTGTGACCACAATATTCGTAACGATATAAAATAAATTGTGAACACCAGTCACAAAATTATGACTACTAGTAACAAAATTGTGAGTAATGTAACAATTTAAAATATATCTAGAAAATGTATCATAAAAATTGTGACTATCAGTTACAAAATTATGACACAGTCATATTTTCAAAAATTCACAATATTCGTAATGATATAAAACAAACTGTGACTATCAGTTATAAACTTGTGACTACCAGTAACAAAGCGGAAAATGGCAGAAGGGTAGTTTCGGATTGACTATTTTTTTTCTCTCTAAAAGAGACTAAAATAGTCCACTCGCCAAAAAAAAAGGCTAGCCACGTCAATTTCTCCGGCATTTATCCATGAGTTTCTTACAAAATTTCAAGCTCAAAGTACAAAAAATTGAAAAAATTTCGTATGGGTTGAATTTTTTTGAAAATCTCGAATTAATTTGGAAACATATTACTTTTTAAATTTTTTTTAGAAAATACTTTTAATAAATATTTAGAAAAATACCACTTTTCTTCAAAATTAGTGTTTTTCAATGATACTCGAGATAACCAGCTTGGTTAGAGTAACCAATCTAGTTACTTGAAGTAACAAATCAAGTTACATACTGAGGTAACTTGACCGGTTGCCTCAAATATCTCATCAATTAATAAAAAGCTGTATTTTTTTAGAATTTTTAAAAGTGGTATTTTTCTAAAAATTAGGGATTTTTCAAAGAATTTCAAAATCTGGAATTTTTCTTTTTTTTTTTTTTTGAAAAATTATCATCAAAAATCAAATTTCCTCTTAAAAATATGGAAAAATTAAACATAGCCCATTTTTTCGAGCTAATTAATGAAATATAACACTGCTTTTTTATTTCTACCACTTTTTTAAAAGGTAATGACTCTTTTCCCCTCCATAGCACAAAGGTTGTCGTCTTCTCGCATTTTTTGAAAGCTTCTCTCTCACGGTTCTCTCTCTAACTATGATTGGATCTCTTGGTATCTCAACAAGCCTTTCCTGTCACATAAGGTGACTATACTCAAAGACTATTTGGGTCATTCCTCATCAATTTCTCTATTTAGTCATGATCTTATACATATATATATACATGGGTTTGGTTTAAATGGTTACAACAATATTTACCCATGGATGGTCACAATGGTTTAAGCCGTTAGATCTATATCCTACGGTGGTGATTAGTTTTGTGGTTGGCCAAAAACATTTAATGCTGGCAAAAAAAATTTAATGCTATCACTATTTTTTTAAGTACCCATCCATGGTCACAAAAAAATTTATAACCATTGAGAAGTCTTCCACATATATATATATGGCACCAATACAGTAGATTTTTTTTTTTTTTTTTTTTACCTATCTATAGGTATTGTTTTGGCCAATTAAAATTGGTCACGCACGTCTTTTCATGGTAAAAAAGAAGAGATAAAAAATCATTAAATAATGAGTATTTATTTTTATTATTATTTTTTTTAACAACTCAAATTATGGTAGCCGTTAGATCAATGATCCAACGGCTAAAGAAAAATACCTATGGATAAGTAAAAAACAAATACCTAATAGATTCACAACTATATATATATATATATCAAATTTCCTCTTAAAAATATGGAAAAAATTTAAACATAGCCCACTTTTTCAAGCCAATTAATGAAAGGGCGCGTCTACAGTAGGGGCACCCCTACGTAGGGCCCTGTCTATTCACCGTTGGATGGGAATCTGTATATAAATAGATTCTTCACAGATTCCCGTTATTCCCCACAGATTCCCATCCAACGATAATTAAGGCATGACCCTACGTAGGGATGCCCCTACCATAGCCATCCCCTTAATGAAATATAACACTGTTTTTTATTTCTACAACTTTTTAAAAATATCATTTGGTATCTTTTAAATGTACTCAAGGTAGTTAGTCAGGCTACTTGGATGAATCAATCGAGTTACTTGGGGTACCTATTCTGCTTACTTGAGGTAACTTGATTGGTTAACTTAACCACCTCACTAATTTGAAAAAAAATTTATTTATCTAAAATAATTTCAAAAGTATTTTTATAAATAAATCTGGGAATATTCAAAAATTTAAAATCCTAGATTTTTCGATTCTCTTGGAATCTTACAATGTAAAATCAAATTTCCTCATAAAACTACTATAAAACTTTAAAAAAAAAAAAAATTCTAAAACTGCTATCCATGAAAAAAGCCCCCATTTTTTCTTCTTAGTTTGTTAGGCGCAATACATATTTTAGTAGGTAATTAGGCTGAGTGATAGTTTGGCCATCGATATTGATTTTATAATGAGATATTAAATAGGTTATGTCGTGCTAGCTCAGATATGTTTAGTTGCAGCATATTTGTCCCTCTTACTAGGTTGTGCCCGGTTTGTAGCATGCCTGTGTTGTACTTGTATCGTGCTTATTGCCATGCCTACTTTGTCTATTTTCATATCTACTTGTTCTCATCTTCGATATTATATTATTATCGTGCCTAATTGTACTTGTTTTTGACATTGTGCTATCTTCGTACCTAATAGTACCCATTTATGATATTTTGTTATCTTCGTATTGATTGTACCTATTTTAGTTACTATATTTTTCATGCCCAATCATGCTTTTTTTATGATATTATGTTATTATTGTGTCTAAGTCTGCTCTTTTGTTACAATATATAATTTTCATGTATGATTATTTCTATTTTCAAACTCTTATTGCTCTTGTGTTATGGTCATTATTATTTTTTTCCTCTTAAAATTTAGTTGTTTTAATACTATTAGTACATATTTACTTTTAAGTAACTATGAATTATTAATTGTTAATTGTTACGTATTCAAGAGAAATTATTTAAAAATTGAATAACTTTCATATAAAAATAAGTTTAAATTGAAATATTATAAGTGTAAGTGAAAAATGATAATTCATTTGAATTTTTGTAATTTAAATATATCTTATCAAGATTGGCACCTATTCAAATTATATCAAATTACATAACTGAAAAGATATGGTTGGAATATACTCAAACTATATATTTCTTTCTTAATTTAAGATTTTTTTTTTATTAGAGGTGAGTTTTGTCCATAAACTCTTAATATCTTTGAACGTTTTGGTCTAAACATATTAAATTTTGGATTTTTTTCTTTTAAAAAAAATTAGAAATTGACATAATAGTTGCAGATCTTTATATATTTTTACATAGAAAAAATTTTATTTTTAATTTTCTTTCTATCTTTTTTACTTTATTGTATTTAAATTTTAAAAATTATATAAATTAACATCATATTTGTAGATATTTATATTATTTTTGCCTAGAGAACATTATATTTTTTAATTTTTTTCTCATTTTTTTACATTTATTGTTTAAAATTAAAAAATATATATGTCTAATTTAAGTATATTTTTTGTAAACTAGTTATTTTTTCTTAATCGTGTTTGTCGTGCCTATTATTTGTGCCCATCTGTACATGTCGTGCATGTGACATGCTTGTATCTGTATTTGTGGTATTCTAGTTCGAGCGCACTTATCGTGTTGTACGTACAGAGTTATTAATCGTGTCAGTTTATAATCGTACCGTGCCCGTGCCAGCTTGTTTTGATACTACAAGTTTTATACTCGTTTTTCTTGTTTTTTTTTTCCAAGAAATACTTTTACAAAACTAATGGCCCTGTTTGGCTTACCCATTCGAATGTGTATATTTAAATAGAAATTTTAGAATGGGTTATAATTGGAATGGAAGATATTTGAATGGAAAAATATTGAAATGGGTTGTAATTAGAATGGGAATATTGGAATGGACTATTCAAAAATACCTCCTCCCCTTCATTCTCATCCAAGACAAAAGAAACTCATTCCGATAGTTGATGTGACTGATGAATCATTTGAATAGAAAAACTGAATTGTTGAAACAAACATTCATTCTAAAAGACCATTTGAATAGAAAAATTAGAGTTACTGAAACAAATACCCATTCAAATGGGTAATCTATTCTGATAGAGTAGAATGACTTAATCAAACAAGCCCAATATGTTTTTCTTTAAATCTGTTTTCTGTGAAAGTACCTATAATTGGGCAGATGCCAATTTTAGATTGTTTCGAAGAATAAATACCACCCCTATCTTCTCTTGGTCATACCACTTTTAATAGTTAACTTGTCAAATCTACGATCCAATCCGAAGACAAAATCTGAGCACAACTTTGTCTCTCCCATTCGGCATCCCACGCTGCTCGAAAAATTGTCAATTCGGGAATTTGCTAATTGGTTTTATCAGGGGAGGAGGAAGACAGGACTTTCTGATAAGAAGAAAAGGTTGGGCTTATTAAAAGGAGTATATATAAGCAAAGTCCTTTTTTCACGTCAATTTAAAAGATGGCCTTTTTTATACCTATCTAATTAATTGCCCTTTTTTATTTTTTAATAGTATTTAATGTTTTTTATATCAATTTTTTTTATTAATGTATCAATTTTGATAGTATTTGATATTGAGATATTTTCTTATAAAACTACTGATTTATTTCGGTATTTTTTTTTATAAATTGGCTGAAAAATAGCTATTTTTTAATATTGTTTAAAAGAATAGAAAGTGAAAATGATGCTTATATAAGCTTAAATGCCCAAAAATTATGGATTTTTAATCAACTTTTTTTTTGTTGATTTTGTGATTTTTTTAATTAATTTTTCCAAATTTTCTCTCCTCTCTTTTTAGTTTTCAATGGTTTTTTGGGGGTCATTTTATGAGTTGGAGCAAAATATTTGATACTAGAAAACTCATTTTAAGAAAGAGTACTAAAAAAAAGTTATTTAGTCCTAAAACACTACTAGTGAGGTTCATTTCCCAAAATAATAGACTTCTATTAGATATGCCGTAAAAGTTCAAAATTGTAGAACAAAACCTTCCGGAAATGAAAGAAGAGGTTAAACACAGAAACTAAACCATATAACTCTTTAACCCTTTGAATAAATACAAAGCTCTTCAGTACAAAATTGGCTTTTTTTCTTTAGCTTTCCAAATATAATTCTATTATTTTTTTGCTTGAATCCAAATATAATTCTATTGTTAACAAATAACAATCCACATACTACACTCCAAGTATACAAAAAGTTTAAATTATATAAAATCCAAATTTAAAAAAGGGCTTATAGAAATATGACCAAATTTTGGGCCTAATTTCAGTAAATGTCCCTTTGTCAAAAATTATAGCAAAATGTCCGGTATATATGCATATATATCAAGTGTAAAATTTTATATACCAAATATAAAAAATTATATACCCAGTGCATTTCAGAACAGTAACTAAAATTGGTAGATATGTGTATCTACCAAGTGTAAAAATATATCTACCTAGACATTTAACTATAAAATTTTAAAAATGGACATCTACTTAATCAAATTTAAAATTTTAGTCATCCACCTAAATTTCTCTTTAAAAAAATAATTAAGAATACTAATTAAAATTTACTCGTAAATTAATTAGTGAAGCGAATAGCCGAAGCTCAATTATTTTATTATTGAAATATATACCGGTGGTTGGCTATCCATCTATTCTGCTGGATTACGTCCTAACAAGCTGCGTTAAAAGTCTCAACGCGCTAAACTTGCTTCGTCCGTCACAATCTCCGGTCTCCAAGAGGAACACAGACCGCGAAAGTAATCCACGCGCCAAAACAAGACGTGGGATAGGGGAGCAGTATAGCCCAGCGGCGGACACACACCCGGGGAGCAAATCCGAGGCAAAATCTTAACCTGAAGGAAAAAAAATAAAAAAACAATAAATAAATAAAAAAGGAAGGGGCAAAGACGTAATTGGGTAATTGCACCGAAACAACTATGATGGTCACGACGCGGCTTCCTTAAAACTGGACGCGTCCCGGTAAACACTGGGACGCGTGTCTAGTTCTCACTGGCTGGATCCACTTTCCTCACCCGCTCCCCATGAGCGGTCGGTCTTAAAAAGAAAGAGAGCGACTCAAACGGGCATTAGAGAGAGAGAAAGACAGTGACGTGGCGCAGTTTGCGAGTAGTTGTTGGAATTGGTCGTCAGCTAATCCACTATAAATCATGCCTAGGCCCATTCTTGACTTTGGAGCGTGCATCACGCGCTTTCAATAATATGCTAAAAGCGCATTTTCATTTTGAGGTCATCTAAAGCACATTTTGATATATTTAAGAAAAAAGAACTATTTTAACTTGATGTATAAAATTGGAAATTTTTATTTGTTACAAAATGGGAAAAAAAATATTTTTGAAAAAAAACTACCGGTTATTGGCGGTTATACAGTGTTCTAAAAGTCTGATCCTCGATTCAAGCTTAAAGATAGACACCTTTTTTTTTAACAAAGAAATTCTAATATAAAAAACATCTAGTATAACTTTTATTATAACTTAAATATTTTTCCTATATTCAATGAAGAGAAACTTTTACTTTTTCTGTTTTTTTTTTTTGGTTTTGTTAATATAGAATTAGAAAATAGCTTGAAAAAAAAAATAGAAAACAAAAATCAAAGATGTGATGAGAATTTGAGAAGGTCACGAGATTTTATCTCCGAAACAAAACTAAATTGCTAATTTTGGGACCAAAGAGAGAATAAAATGTTAATTGCTGTGCAAACTACGCACTCGTTAAAGAAAGAGCGTGAAGCAAAGGCACAAAGTGAGCCGTAATAACGGCCGATGGGCCTCTAAGCCGGCACACAATCAAAGCCTTCGCCGCTTGTCTAGAAATTGCCGCGTGCCACGTACCCTCTTACTCTTCTATCCTTCTTTCTTTACATATTAATAATATATTAATTATTATATACTCACAACTCTCAACCACAACACCTCTCTCTTTCTCTCTCATAACGCTTGGGCGGCGCCCTCTCTGCTCAGTCAAACTCCTCGCTGACCGCCCCAAACCAAAGAAATACCATCATTAAATATTTTTAAAAAAATCATATTTAAAATTATTTCTTAAAAAAAAAAAAAAATACAGGCTCCCACCCCCTTATATAAAGAGCACCCAAGCCTGGTTGTTCTCCAGGACACAACACCACACCCAATACCATCACATTTTATTCACTTAGCTTGGTTTAATTTTGGGTTTGTATTATATATATATATATATAAAATGGCTTTGAAGGAAAGAATGGGAGTGAAGAAGGCGACTAATAACAACAACAACAATAAATCGATAGAGATGCACTACAGGGGAGTGAGGAAGAGGCCTTGGGGCCGGTACGCCGCTGAGATCAGGGACCCCACCAAGAAAAGCCGCGTCTGGCTCGGCACCTTCGACACCGCCGAAGAGGCCGCCAAAGCCTACGACGCCGCCGCCAGGGAGTTCCGCGGCGCCAAGGCGAAGACCAACTTCCCCCTCCCTTCCTCCGCCGCAGATTCCCGCAGCCCCAGCCAGAGCAGCACCGTCGAGTCCTCCGGCAACGGGAACGAATTCCCCGAGCGTGACTCCACGCGCCGCCTTGGCGGTGGTGGCGGCGCTGTATTCCCATTCCTCCAGCAGGAGGCGGCTGCGGCCTATAGGGGAGTGCATGCTGGGAGCTTTGTGCCCACGCGCCACCCCGGGTTGTTTTTCGACGCGCTCAGTAGAGGGGAGTTCGTGACCCCTGTCTACCCGGTCCGGTTCGATCCGGGAACGGTCGAGTTTGCTGTGGGATCCGGAGGTGGGGCCCAGACTCAGAGCGAGTCGGACTCGTCGTCCGTGGTTGAAGGGCAACCTAAAAGAGTTGTTCTTGATCTTGATCTTAACCTTGCACCTCCAGGGGAAGCATATATTTAATTAAAAAATTTCTAACAATTTTTGTAATAACTAATTACCACAAAATGGTTTTTTTTTTTTTTTTGCCCTTTTTAACTTAGTTTGTAAATTTTTTTTTTACCTTCTGAGAATTCAAAGAGGTAGCTAAGAAAGAGTGATGAAGCTTTTAATGGTTTCTCCATCATGGATGTAAATTTAGTTCAGATTTCATAATTGAGAAAATTCCAATTATTTATTTCTGTTTGCGCACTTATTTTTGGACTTTTTTTTTTTTTTTTAGTACGTATACCTTGGCAAATCTGCAATTATGTTTGATAAAGATTAAAGAGCCATTAAACCTAAACATAATTAAATAATGAAGAGTTCTCTCATGAGCAAAAAGGAAAAATGAAAGAACTTTCTTTAGGGGCCCAAAAGGATGTAGAGCTAAAGAAAAATAGAATGAACAAATTACGGTCAAGATTCAATTAGAGGCAAGCTACGGGTATTTTGTTGTCACATATGACTATTAAAATATTAGTCCAAATTATATTTTAAAAGAAATAATAATTAGGGCTTGGAAATTCGACCAACTTTTTATCTTATCAGATAATGGACATTTAGAAAATCTTTTTAATCTAAATTATATATATGAGCTTCACATCTGTACACCGTATTTTTAATTTTTAATTTTTAATTCACAGTTAAACCTTTTGCTTCGTGAATTTAAGTATAACTAATTCTAGGCGACGTATGTCACATCTAATTTAATTTTCTTAAAACCCTATCTAATAGCTATCATAAATAAATTCCCTTCCATAATAACATGTTTGCCTCATAATCGGCACTTTGATTGCTAGATTTTGATATATAATTTTTTTTAAATGAAGAATTGATATATTGATTTACTCCTGATTTTTTTTTTTCTTTAAGATGTACTCTTCATATTGTTATCACTATTTCGAATTTAAAAATTATTTATGCAACGAATATTCCAAGAATTACACGGTTGCAGAACGAGATATTATAGCGTTTATAGAAAAACTATCTACTGGAAAAAAAAAATACTTAGGACTTCCTAAACTATTTTTATTTTTTTAGCTCTCTTATCATCTAATAATTTACTCGTTAATAAATTATAACCTGCGAATAAAAAATCAAAAGATAAAATTTCACGCGTATATGTACATTTATTTATTTATTTATTTATAATTTGCTAAAATTGGCGTATTATTTATTGCAGCGATAACTTGGTACTTAATTTCCGTAGTTGAAGGCGGCCAGAACTTGTTTCGTACGTTGTACCGTAGTTGAGGTGGATGGCACGTGTTACCTGTTCCTTCTGCCGTCCAACAAAATTAATAATATTAATTAATTTAATTAAGCTTAAACCGTTCTTCTTGGCCTAGTACTATCAGGAGCGTAGGATGAGGATTATAGAGGACAGTCATGGGGTCCACATGGTTGAGAAAGAGAAATATTTTTTTTTAATTTTTTTAAAAAAAGAGAGAAATATGGGACGCGTGAATGCCGTCGCTGCCGCTTTCGGTGGGGCCCGTGTTTATGTCGGCTGAATCTGTGGAGAGGATTTCGCTTTCGCCCCACGCCGTCCTCAATCCATTTCCCAGCCCAACCCCATACGTATGTAATATTTGTTATGTACGTGTATGTATTTTATGCATGGTTATATGATATGATATGAAGTTATATGTTATGTATGAGCATCCATCCCTTTTTATCTGTGGCTGCTTTTTATGCAGGTGTAGTCATGAACAGAGAAGAGACTGTACTTTGTCTAATTGGTCCCCACGCGCCATTAATTGTACTTCTTTTATTTTTTGTTTTATTTTTATTGTGTGGCTTAAGACTCGTTCAAAACTATCACTATGTATCCTTAGTGGAGCACATTGCCACGTATGAGGTTAATTATTGATTTATCATGCGATCCAAAAAGAAATATAATTGACTTGGCATTGTGAGCTCACACTAGTATCAGTGCAACTAAAATTTGTCCTTACTATGTGAATATATCACAGTCAGAAGAGATGAATATTGAATACATTAATGCATTTTGAAAAAAAAAAATAAAGAATGAAAGAAACTTTTTAAAATTTGGATTCCAATTCTTATCATGAAAACTTGTTAAATAGTAAGTAAATATTTACAAGTAGTGAGCTATTCAAAAAAAAAGATCATGTATTAAAATCACCATTTCTCATTAGTAGAATATAGATTTAGCCATCATTTCAAAAAATAGAGATCTAATCACGGGAGATGAAAATGGAATTTTCCTCATTAAATTTAATTTTTGATTTGCACAATAAGATTATATAATTTAATGAAAATGGGAAGTTAATTACAAATTTACCAGTAATTAATTAGGGTTGCATTTTGGTCATTTGGAAACACGTAAGGGGAGGAGCGTGGAGAAGAGGTGCCGCGTGAGTGACGGACAAAGAAAGAGGCATCATAGCACGTGGGGTGGGTGTGTGCACGGCGCAGTGAGGCCGCGACAGGACTGTGACGTGTCCAAAGGAGACGACAGATAGCTACGCCGCCAGGGTTGGCCTCTGCCTTGGTGTTGGCCTCGTCAAAATCCCCTTTTATGGATTTCGTGACCTTGTGGGTCCCATCTCCCTATTCACTCTTTTATTGCTCTCGACGCGTGTCACCATCTCTCCCAGCGACCTTTTTTTTTTTTTCAATTTACTATTATTTTAATATTTTGGGAAGTTTCGGTTTTGGGCGGCTAACTACTGTTCGAGGATCGATGCAGCTAGAAGAAAACACCATAACGTGTTGTGGCCAAAAGCGGTGCCGCATTGGTATTGGTTATTTTGGTACCGGCGATTTGGTCGCGTCGCTACTCTTATTCCTGCCCTGTTTAGTCCAATTACTTGTTTGGTATACAAAAGTGATACGACTATTTAGTAACGGGTTGAAAAATATCCTTATGGCATGTTTGGTACGATTGATTCCTATGAAATTAAAGTTTCACTATTTAGTGGAATTGTTATTCTATAAAAAAAAAGGGATGGTTACAGTAGGGGCGTCCCTACGTAGGGTCATGCCTTAATTATCGTTGGATGGGAATTTGTGAGGAATAACGGGAATCTGTGGAGAATCTATTTATATACAGATTCCCATCCAACGGTGAATAGACAGGACCCTACGTAGGGGCGTCCCTACTGTAGACGCGCCATAAAAAAAAATATGTATTTATAATTTTATATTTTGAAAACATCAGTTTCTCTTATTACTTCACTAAGACATCTAAAAATAAGAATATTTCGCTCAATATAGTACTTATTACATTACATTCTACTAAATTAACCAAATAATATAATATCATTTTTATTTTCATTTCTTATTCTATTCTACCAACGAAATATAACCTTAGAGGAAGCTATTTTAACACAAAAACTATTTTAGCGCATCTTCTATTTGAGTTAAAATAGTCCATTCTTCTTGCTTTTTTATTTCCCAAAAAAGTGGACCTATGATTTCTTTTTTCTACTCTTTTTTCACTCATTCCCTAAAAGAAGTGGATCTCACACTATTTTCATCGATTATTTTACTAAATAATTCAAATAATGTGGGTCTCATCAATTTTTTTTACTACTATTTTATTTAGTATCGTCTTTTAGTCCATACTCTACCAAATAAGTCATAGTACTAATCCAATCCAATGCTAACAATAGTCCGTCCAATCCCGTTTACCAAATAGGCCCAACAATTTTTTTCGTTTTTTTGGATTAGTTATAATTTTATATTCACATTTTGCATTTATTTGTTTTTATTAACCATGCAATTGCAAATGTCACAAATTTATACTCTTAGATTTAGTTTTCTTTTTTCAATATTTACTTAGATCTACTAACATTCTCATAATGAAAAAAAAAAAAATTGATTCATCTCATATCGCGTATTTAAAATTACTAAATACTCTTGCCTATACTCAGACATGCTCAATGGTACAAAATCGCTCTTGACCCTATTCGAACTTGTTCGATTGAGATCGACCATACTTGATCTTACTCGACCAGGTGCTCGACCCGAGTGTTTGACGTTACTTTGTGATCTCGACCGGGTCAACTTATGGGGAGACGGGATAAATTTAGAATTACAAAACTTTCATTTAGTCCTAGTTCTAGAAATAATTTTTACTTTGTCTTTTGTTTCATCATATACTTTAAACAACGTCAAAAGTTATTATACTTTTTTTGACAATTTACTATTAGATTTATAATTTTTCTTAAAAAAAAAAGCCTTTTTGGCATGATTTATATTTTCCGCTTAATTTAACAAATAAATTATCCTCACATGAATTGCCGGAAGCGATCCACTCAAAACAAAAACACAAAAAGAAATTATCCAAAGCGATAAATTTGTCTGCAAAATTATAAAATACTTAAATTATCCCAAGCAATAAATTCGTTTGCAAAATTATAGAATACTTTTATTTTTTTGATAGGAAAAATTATAGAATACTTTTAAATAATAATATAGAAACGATAAATTTGTTTGCAAAATTATAAAATACTTAAATTATCCCAAACGATAAATTCGTTTGCAAAATTATAGAATAATTTTAAATAATACTATAGAAACAATTTCATAAATAGCATCTATTATATCACGGACATCAATGAACCTAAAATTAAAATTTTTATTCTTGAAAATATATAGTTGATTCAAATATACGAAAAAAAAAAAACAAAAAACAAAAGTATAATTTGTCAATTTTTTCGTCTATCTAATTAGCGTACTTCTGCCACCATTACTATAATAGATTTTAACGGATAATAAGATATCATCTTTAGCATTTTTCGTTAAAAGAGAGAGAAAAGGCCAATAAAGAATCTCTTTAGCTAAATAGCAACAGGTGGAGTCCCTTCCTAATAAATGATACATTATAATTGGAAACGGACCTAACACCTTTCATTTCAACTGAACTGATAACTATAACTGATATATAGCATTTGTCATTTTCTACGTATATTATAAATGGCCCGCGCCAGCCGTCAACTCCCTTTAGTTTAGTTTTGACACGTGGTTCTTCAATTCTCTTTTATTTTTAGAAAAACAAAAAATTCACGGTTTTGCAAGGACTTGGTTGTCACACGCCCCTCGACTCTTTAACCATATGGGTAATGACATGTTTTTAGGTTCGTTTTTTTGGTTCTCCATTACACTTGCTTCGTTTTGTTTTATAAAAATATTATTTATAACTATAATTTTAGATACAGACTAATATAAAAACCGAAAAATGTATATTCCAATGGGATAAATGTAAGAACTAAACATTCGAGTAGAGATTTCACATGTTTAGGTTAAATAACTAGTAAAAATGGCAACGTGCTTCGCACGTGACACGTTTTATTAGTTATATTTCCTTTGTTTTTTTTTTCGGTTGAAAGAAACCTAGCCAATATATTATTTGAGATATATCATTCAACTGCAACAAAATCCTAAATAAAAAATATGAAACTTTAAGTCAAGAATACATATAAGACCCAAAAAAAACAAACATTTACATATACATACATGGTTATTCTAAAAAGTTTCCTTCTCTATTTTACACTATTACTTTAACCAATGTTCTATAACGAATAATTTATCTTAATAAAAACTCTTCTGGCCATGGTAGATACTGGAATTCACTCAACTGTTCAAGAAGAATTTATAAAATCATCAATACTCGCTCTAAAATATGGCTTAAGCTACTAATAATCTCTCAATTCTACCAAATTCCGAAGTTATTTATCATGTTTTTTAAAGCAAGAAACAACAAAAGAATATCCTTAATTTCTAATTTACTCAAGTACATACATTCGTTTGCATGTTCTGTTCTCTCTTAGGTACTTCCTTTAGGAAGTCTTAGGGTGCGTTTGGTATAGGATTCGAATCTTATTCTTCAAATTCAGAAATAGTTTTTATGTAAAAAGTAGGAAGGATAAATGTTTTATCCTTCCAACTTTATATGTAAAAGCTGTTTTTGAATTTGAAGAATAGGATTCGAATCTTGTACCAAACGCACCCTTAAGTACTTCCTTTAGGAAGTCACCTTTCCACTGGAATATCTCAGAAAGCTTTCCCACTTCTCCTGCCAGAGTCAAAAGAAGCCTTCTATGGCTATAATTCAATATACAAGTGGGAAAAAAGAGGAAAAAAAAAAAAAAAAAAGGGTTATAATTCAAGAAAAATTCAACCCAATCTCCAATCCCTAAAGTATAGGTCATTGGCCATAAAACCGAAAATGAAAAGCTAAAATATCAGGTTGTTATGGCTTTGCTACCTATTAAAAGATAGTCAATCTATATAAGGTAAGCGAATACATATATTGTGTATACTTTTTTTCTTTTTAGAAGCCTACATCTTATCTAAAAGATAATCAATCTATATAAGGTAAGTAAATACATACATTGTGCATACTTTTTTTTAAGAAGCCTACATCTTATCTAAAATCTATTAAGGGCTTACTTGGTGACGTTTTAATTGTTTGATTTTTGAATCTACATCTTTACAAATTTACTCTTTGCTACATACTACGGGAATACACATTTCTCATGAAAATAATACATTCCGGTTGTTTACTTACCCCTTTGAATGGTGAATGTGCTTCACTTGTCAAAAATACTGGCAGCTTGATCTTATCTTTTACTATCTTCTGTTGTATTTTCTGTCTGTTTCCACCACTAAATGAAGTCTGTAAAAACAACAACACAAAACAGAGAAGTTCCACAAGGGTAATGGAGATAATTCAATATGGTGATCATCATTAATATTCTATTACTCTTATTATTATGATTCTCAGAACTCGACAATTAGCGAAGAACATGTCACTTATCTCGCAACTTAAATTGTTTATAGTGCAGGAATTCAAGAATGACAACTACCTTCCTATTGAGTTTTTCATAAAAGGGAATTCTCACGCACCACCAATCTGTAGCCTTGTATCTCCAGCGGTATATATTTTAAGGTTCCGCACATAGAATTTGATCTTGTATTTATTCACATCAAATTGTTTTTGCTAGGCCAAAATCGGTCAACATTACCTGGAATCAAGCATGAATAAAAACAGAAGATGGAAAGAATCCTAGATTAGATAATGGAAAATTAAATGTAAAACAGTACGCACATGCAGTAATATGGGTACTAAGTTTCATGATCTTACGTGGCCACCAATGTGAAGAAGAATATTTTTAGGTTTTAAAGTTCTACGCATTATGCCGTTCTCAGGAAGATGTGAAACAACAGAAACAATCTCAGCAGTATAATGATCCTTGAATTTTACAAAAGAAAGCAAGTCTTACAAAGTGAATGAGATCTATATTATTTGGTCAAGATGTGAATAAATAAGAACTTCCAATAATGGACATTAAAAATTATCAAGCTCAGAATCAAAAGTGAAAATGGTGATAACTCTAGCAATAAATTGACAATTGTTAAAACCAGATTTTGAAATTTCTTATGGAACAATTAGATGTAATATAGATCCAAAAATATTTGATAAATAGACAGTTGATCTACAAAAAAATAAGTCATTAAAGAAATTATTTAAATATCAAATGAGCTTTTACCTGAAGCTAATCACACACAACACAACCACAACAATTTACGAGGGCAGATTTCTACTAAGGGACAATGAAAGTATCACATCAACAACTATTAAATCATTTCTTCCAGAAACAAACAATATTACTTCCATCAATAAGACAAAAAAGTGTCAAAATTTCTGAAAATATGCAGCTATGAAGAAGTATAAAAGGGGAACATGAAATCATCTTGCTACTAATAGGATTCTATATATTTTATTCCTAGGGTACAAGCTATCTATAAGAACAGCTAACTAATGAACATAAAAAAAAAAGTTCACGTTTTTGTTCCTTGTGCATATGGTTATTGCTCTTAGGCTAGTTCCGTTTCAGAAGGGTAACTAATTTTAAACATCAGAAGTCCACAGGTAGGAAAAGAAAGAAACTAACTTCGACTAAGCAATTAACACATCCGTATGCTAAAAGCCAACATGAGAAATCTTGAACTGAACTAAACCAGGTTTTGAGTTATATACAAAACGTAGTAGCTAGTAAAGATGTGACCATGCTCACAAACAACATATGTAACTACCAAATAGTTTTGAGTCAAGGGTTTCTTAAATTGACCAAAATGTACAGATAAAATAACTTGGTGTTTCGCAGTTAAGATCTCAATATTTGGGGGAAAATAATACTATTTGAAATTTTGGAATTTTTATACTCAACAAATGTTTCCTCTTATAAAAATATACTGCTATGATCTTAATAAGAATCATAAACGGAGAAAAAGTGAGCTATCATAATGAAATATACCAAAATAATCAGAACAGTGTAACAGCAGCAATTACACAGATTTGAAGCACCAAAAAATAATAAGATGAAGAAAAGCCAATGACTTCCCAAACTAATCACCAGCCAAAACCCGACATTTTACTATTACAACCACACTGGTCTAACGAGAAAAAAAAAAAAAAAGAAGAACCACTCCATAGCCCCGATTAATTGATTCCATGAACACCCAATAAGAATTCCAAACAGAAAATACGAACATATATTAACCAAACCAACACCAAAAAAAAAAATTGTGATTACACAAGTCTGATGCACGAAACCCCAATCCAAGATTAGAAA
Organism: Trema orientale; assembly: GCA_002914845.1. NCBI lineage: Eukaryota > Viridiplantae > Streptophyta > Magnoliopsida > Rosales > Cannabaceae > Trema > Trema orientale. Next base: position 151,556 of record JXTC01000259.1, read on the forward strand.
ACCACTCCATAGCCCAGATTATTTGATTCCATGAACACCCAAAAGAAAAATACAAACAGAAAATTTAACCAAAACAACACCAAATAGCACTGACCTTTGAAGACCAACGCTTTGGAGAATACCCAACCACCGATTATGGAAGATTGAAGATGATAGATATAGAAGCACCGCGACCGCCATAACCACCGCTCGCCTGACCCGTAGAATAAAAAGGAACAGGTGAAAATCATCGAAACGGAGAAAAAAAACACAAAATAGCGAAATGGAAACGGCGTTTTGTGACTAAGCAAATAAGAAACAAAATGAATTTTTTAAATAAAAAAATAAAAACAGGAGACTTAAATGTTGACAGGTGTATCAAAAAACAAATTTTGACAGGTGTATTCACACCTGTCTCTCATAGAGGGTTTCAGACCCCCCCAAAAAAAAAAGGCGAAGTGAAAGTACGAAAAAATCCCTGATTGATAAATAATTTCTTAAATTACTAAACTAAACTTATAGAATAAATTGAAAAAATTGGATATAAATGGAAAAAAAAGGATATAAGTGGAATTTTAAAAAAGATCCTACGAAGACCTGCTTATCGATGCTTACTTTTAGTATAACACTATTATAGATATTGAGCTTTAAATGATTGCTAATTTCACACATAACAACATAAATAACTATGGCAGTTAAGTCCAATCACAACTAACAAGGTAACGATATTGATACTTTAAGGTTGTTCGTTTTAAAAAAAATTTCGCAGCATAAGATTGACTTAGAAACATTCAAAAATTTTCTTAAAATAATTAACTATATGAGGATATAATATTAATTCAAAGAAAATAGAAAATATATAAAAAGAATAGATCTAATACATCTTATAGTCTATCAGCAGATCCTAAATTTTTTGCCTTCTAAACTACAATCTTCCAATCCAAACCTCAGCACAACTGGATGAACGAGTGGACGCTGCATATAATTTCTTAAACTCATATTTTAAGCATTTGCAATATTCTCAACACATGAGATTGCGAAAATTTGTTCTACAGAGAATGAGAAGACTCTTTTTTTTTTTTTTCTCTCTAGGTTATAGAGACTCTGTAAAAAATAATACGTAGTATGTATTCTGCTAGGATTTCAACACATATATATATATTAAACTATTTAATAAATAATATATATACGTATATAAGAGTTTGAAAAAAAAAATTAGCCGTAACAAAACCGTGATTATATATATTTAAATTAATTAATCTAATTAATTAATATATATATAAACTAGTAAATAACTATTTTACTTTAAGTCAATTTTTCAATTTTTGTTTATCTAATTATCTGATAATTAGAAATTTTAAAATTCAAAATTTAAACAAATTAGGAAACTTATCTCTCCATAAATTTAAATTAATTAATTAATTAATAACAATTATTATTACATATAAATTTAAAATTTAAACAAATTAGGAAACTTATCTCTCTATAAATTTAAATTAATTAATTCAAAATTAATTAATTAATTAATAACAATTATTAATTATATATAGATAAACTATTTATCTAGACAAAGTGTGCAGTAATAAAAATAATGTAATATCCAGTACAGTATTTGTAAAAAGTGAAACTGGGACATATGGACCTGTAATTCAAGCTCCAATAGATTATGATAATTAATTAGACTCTTTAATTAATTTGTCTAATTTATTAATTCTAGTATTACTCTACTGAAAAATCTGGAATTGCACTCTTGAAGTTATAGAATTAATTTACTCAGAAAACAACGAACAGTCCATTGATTTAATCATTATATATAGTTCAATCCTCCATAGATAATACATAATTGGAGCGGTCATGTTCCGTTTACCTCTCCAATTACATATATATTCTTGTATATCATTGATTCTCCAATGAACAATTAATTTATAAATCTATTATAAATTGAATACTCAAACTGTTCAAGTCCTGAATCAATACATAAGGGAATCATCTTTCTAGCTTCCTAATGTAAGGAATGGATTCCATATCTGTAAGCTACATTCCCAGCTACTCATCTCATCATGCTCCCAAGATACAAGTATTTCGGTCTTTTCAGGAAACACACCTTTAATAAGTATATTAAAGAACATAATATTATAAATAGAAGTCTATAACTATTCAGGATTAAAATTGATTTACATATGCTCATCTAGTGAAATTATTTAAACTCAATAGTTAACAAAATTTATGTGAAGTTCAAATCATGTCTGGTCCAGTCCTATATAATCGAATTATATAAAGTACCTCCATTGTAATGTCAATACATCAATAATCCGGATAAGACTATTACATTCTCAATATTAATGAATCGTACTAATAATATTTAATTAAAGATCTCATACTTTAATTAATTATTACGGACTATGTTTAGTTTATTATCTATAAATTTAATCTTCATGTATATTACACTTATATACTAAATTTGTTGTCACATAAATAAACTAGAGATTTTTTAATATTTTAAAACATGCACATTATGCACAAATTCAAATAGAAAAATGTCATTTTATTAATTCAGCAAATATCTAAAGTTACATACTTTTAGGACATAAACCCTAACAATCTCTCACTTGCCCTGAAGCATGTGAGACATGTTTCTCAATCCTTAACCCTCCAAGTGACTCCCAAAAGTTTTTGCTGGAAACGTCTTTGTAAAAGGATCAACAATGTTGTTTTCGGATGCTATCTTCATAACGATCGCGTCTCCTCGATGTACTATCTCTCTAATCAGATGATATTTTCTCTCTATATGCTTTTCTCTCTTGTGACTTATTGGTTCTTTTGAATTCGCTACCGCTTCATTATTGTCGCAGTATAAAGTCAATTGCATATCCATATTTGAAACAACTTCCAAATCAGTAAAGAACTTTTTGAGCCAAACTGCTTCTTTAGCTGCTTCACAAACTGCTATGTATTATGCTTTCATAGTAGAATCTGCAGTGCTGGATTGTTTCACATTTCTCTAGACAATAGCTCCATCACCAAGAGTGAATACTGATCCAGATATCGACTTTCGTGTATCTTTGTCTGATTGAAAATCAGAATCAGTATAACTAGCAGGAATCAAGTCCTAACTTGAATAAACCAGCATACAATTTCTTGTTCTCCTAAGATACTTGAGAATATGTTTCACTGCTATCAAGTGATCCAATCCTGGATTTGATTGAAAATGACTGACTATCCCTACTACGTAGCATATGTCAGGCCTAGTACACAAAATGGCATACATAAGGCTGTCAACTGCAGACGCATAAGGAACACGTCTCATATACTCTTCCTCCTGAGGTGTCTTAGGATATTGATCTTTGGAAAGGATAACTCCATGTCGAGAAAGTAACTGTCCTTTCTTGGAATTTTGCATCGAAAAACGAAGGAGCACCTTATCAATATAAGACGCTTGAGACAGTGTTAAAAGACTGTTCCTACAATCTCGTATAATCTGGATCCTAAGTACATAACTTGCTTCTCCTAAATCTTTCATTTGGAATTGCTCGGCTGGCCACTTCTTTACATTAGATAATATTTCCACATAATTCCCAATGAGCAAAATATCATCTACATAAAGAACTAGTCTTTGATGTACTTGTATACACAAGGTTCATCAACATTTTGATCGAAACTATAAGACTTGATCGTCTCATCAAATCTTAGATTCTATGATCTTATAGCTTATTAGGTCAAAATTAACAAACAATATATCAAAATTACCCTCTTTCTAAACTTGTAACAAATCAAATATTACTTAAAGAGCAATAAATAGTATTCAGTGAAGAAAAAAATAGTGGTGGATGAAAGAAAAAAATGACTAAAAATAAGAAGATTTGGTAAAGAAAAGTCTTATATAATTTTTTTAAAGAAACTTTTTCATTTTTTTAGCTATTTAATTGTATTTAGGTAATGGTATCTTAGTCATTTAAAAAAAAATTATTTGTTACAAGTTTATAGAGAGGGTAATTTTGACATTTTATCTGTTAACTTTGACCTAATAAGCTATAGGGATGAAATTAGTATTAATTTGTCAATCAGATGGGATATTTTTATAATTTATGAAAACTGAAGGGATATATTGAGCATTTCATTAAACTAGGGGTGCACAATAGGCGGGTTGGGCGGTTTGAGCATTTTTTTTTATGCGGTTTAGAAAATGTCTAACACATAACTGCCCAATTAAGTTACAGGTTTGGCGGTTTTTAGTGTGCGGTTTTTAGCGGTTTATTGGGCGGGTTGGGTTATCTAAAACTTATAATTATATATTTTGCGGATGTAAAAAAAATCATTATTAAAATTTTTTAAAAGTATTTTAATTGTCTCTTATTAGAATTTTTAAAGTATTATATCATATGAACTCAAATATATGTGTTTGGTAAAGACTATTCATCGAAAATTGAAAAGAAAAAATATATTAAATATTAATGTAAACATACTTACACATACTAAAACTTTAAATAGATAAAGATTATGTTAAAAAACCTTAGTGAAATGTCATCAAATAATTATCTCGTGATTAAATTAAATTTCAATTTTCATATACTATGTTATATAAAAATATAAATAATAATTAAGAGTACACGGTAGTTTTATTGAGCGGTTTGGCGGTTTTATTTTTTAGCGGTTTGAAAAATATGCAACCTATAACCAACCCAAAACCCGCGGTTTTACTTTAAGCGATTTGGCAGGTGTGCGGTTTTACTTTTAAGCGGTTTGGTGGGTGCGGATTAGAGTGGGTTGGGCGGGCGGTACGGGTTAGCAGATTTTTTGTGCACCCCTAATTAAAATCTAGGGGATATTTTTGTTATTATCCTTTTGGGATTTTTCACATTTTTAGATTTTGGGCCTATATTTTGGGAAAAGTATATAATATTGATTTTTAAGCATATTTTCATAAATATTATTTTTATTTTTATGTCGCAAATACGTAGTTTTATACATGTTTTTGGAAAAAATGTGCACCACAAGTATTTTATAATGTATATGGATAAATATTATCCCTAAAAATCAGCATATATTCTAAAGTGATACCATTGGTATAAATTTACACTATAAATGTAACTCATAAATAAAAATTTACATTAAAATATTTACCACACAAAATTTATATATGAAATGTGTTTCAAAAAATGAGTATTTTTTAAAGAAAATATTAAAAAAGAAGTATTTATAATATATAAAGCATAAAAATAGGTAACGGGTATAAATTTTTGCTATATTTTTTTCAAAACCCTATTATTTTATAACTATTATTTTTTTTGGGAAAATTCTTAGGTAGGAGTAATTTTAGCCTAAATGACTTTTTTTTATGAATCTTTTTATGACATTCTTGATAGTGTTAAAAATTTAAAACTCATAATCAAGAGTTTTTGATCATGAAGAAAAACCTAAATATTATAAATAATGGAAAAAAAAAACTTTTGTAACGTACTGTAATAGTTTTTAGGCTTAAATTACTCCTACCCATCCCCTTGTCTTTTTTTTTGTTAGACTTTTTAGCTAAATGACTGAATTTTGAATAAGAAAATTAGGCGTCTATGACCTTTTCAGAAAAGCATTGAAAATTTATGGTGGACTTAGTTTTTTATTGAGCTGGTATCGCATTTTTTAGAAAAATGCCACTGTTTAATTTTTTTTTAAAAAATAACATTTTTTAAAATAGTTACTAGTAACCGGTAATCAGTTTTTGAGCATGGGTAACTAGTAATTAAAGGTATTTATAACTAGTATATAACTAATAACTGGTAACTATTTTTAGACACTGATAACTAGTACCTATTTTAAAATTGGTATTTTTTTAAAAAAAATTTTAAAAATAATATTTTTCTAAAAAAAAGGTACAAGAACTGTAAAAAAAATTGACTCACCATATTTTGGAATAACTTAGCTCAGTACCACCTTTTTTTCCCTCAGTAATTAAATCTACTACCATAAAATTTTTTTAAAATGAATTCTTGACGATTTTGACGGATTCTTGAACGATTTTTGATGTCAGCGGCGATCTTGATGGATTATTGATGAATTTTTGACGAATTCTTGACGATCATGATGAATTCTTGATAGATTCTTGACATTGACGGCGATCTTGACGGGTTCTTGATGAATTATTGACAAATTCTTGACAATCTTAATGGATTCTTGACAGATTCTTGATGTCAGTGGTAATCCTGATAGATTCTTGATGGATTCTTGATGAATTCTTGACAGATTCTTGACTAATTTCCTCCTAAAAGTGGTAGAATTTAATAGTGATAGTAAATTTAGTTAAACATTTGAAAAAAATGATAATTGTCTACTTAACCTATGTTTTTGTAATTCTTGTTTTGTTTTTGTATGTAAAAGTGTTAAGAACTCATTTTGGATCATAGTTTAAAAAATTGCCGTTTTTCAAACACTGTTAAATAATAACCGAATTTTGAAAATTATTTAAAAAATGATCATTTTTCATATTTAGTATATCAAAATATATTGATTTATTTTTTAGAAGTTGATTTAATTTTTAAAAAATTGATTTACTTGGTTGACTAACTTTTCGACCAATTTTTGGCCCAAAACTTAGTATATGACCAACTCAAAAATTTATAACTAAATCTCTAACTTATTTAATGATAAAAATAGAAATAAACTATAACTTTTAAAATATGAAAATCTACTTAAACCAATTTAAAAATTGGTTATCCACCTAATTTTCTCTTGTTATATAAATACTTTCGATTTTCACGAGTTTTGTAACCCACGCTTTTACTGTGGGTCATGTTAAATTATGATATGAGTAGAATGAGTTAATATATGAAATATGATAGATTATTATATTATATAAATAGTTATTTATGAAATAGTGGTTATATTATTTATAATAAGTGATAAATGTTTATAATAAGATGATATTTGTCTAAAAATATTATAGAATATTGTTTTAAACATTACAAAATGTTATTGTAATAAAAGTGATTGACGATTTGTTTTATAACTTTTGCTTTGCTTTTTTCTCTTGTTATCCTTCACTGCAGTCAAAAAAATAATTTTTTTAGAATAGGAAGAAAAAATAAAATACAATTATGTGTTTATTTAAAAAAAGAAAAGGTATTGAATTTTTTTTATTAAAATATAACGTATTTATTTTTAAGTGTAAATAAATTAATCACCTGGTTGATTTTCGTTTCTTTGATCCTTCTACTGATGCTGTTTCTGATATGAAATTCAAAAAATTATTATTGCTTAAATAATAATATAGAAATTAATATTAGTTAATATATATAATTAAGCTAACTATATTTTTGTCTGGTTGTCTAAACTCATATTAATCAAAGAGAAAAAGAAATATTTTCATTCGATGAAGAATTAAAGTCGTTTAGTCCAAATAAACAAAATATTAAATTATACATGTAATAAATTTGGATACATAATAAAAATAATATTTTTTTGACAATTTTACAACTATATAATAATTTTACAACAATATAAACCTATTTTACTGCTTTCCTTGTCCTCTTCCATACTAAGATCTTCACCCTTTTCTTTATCCATCAAAGCAGCAATGTTTTTGACTACTAATCGCATATGACTAATTTATTATTTCTTATAATTATATAATATCTCTAGATAAATATATCTAAATGAATTCAAAAATGGAGAAAAACAATATCTGGTTCAGATATATAAGTGTATTATCAATATATGGCCAATTTATTTGATGATGCAGTTCCAAATGTTTATCTGGCTACCTAAAAAATTAATAAATATATTTCTGGCACCCAGATTAACGCATGGAAAATTATCAATATAATAAAAAATCTACCATATATATTATACAAATCAGATAATAGGAAGAAAATCATAGAAGTATAACCTAAAACTGCCCAAAAACTACCATATGAATAAAGGCCGAAAAAAGAAGAATTAATATATAGAAGAATACTCAAGCATGATCATAAAAAAAGAGAAGAAGAAGAAAGCCAAAAAAAAAAAAAAAAAAAAAAAAAAAAAAAAAAAAAAAAAAAAAAAAAAAAAAAAAAAAAAAAAAAAAAAAAAAAAAAAAAAAAAAAAAAAANAAAAAAAAAAACTCTAAAATGAATTAGATTTATTATACAGTAGGAAAAGCCATTGTACACAGTAATTTCTAGGCAGTTGGTACACTACTCCATATGACAAAAAAATCACCACTCATCATCGCCAAATATATAGGAAGTTATAAAACAGAATTAAGAAGGACCAACACAGAATTAAGAAAGACGAAAAAATAGAAGAAAGAAAGGTTGAATACAAAAAAATTAACAGAAAAAGAGATAAAATAACCGAGAAAATAGAAAGACTCAATAGAAGTACAAAATAAACAAATGTCTCAAATACAGAAACACTAATTGACTACGATTTATTTCATATCAACAATATAGAGAATAAACACTAATTAATAACAGAACAAAATATAGACATAACTTAAAAAAATATCAAAAGGTGAAAACACATAACAAAGGATGGTAAATATGTAAAATACTTGAAATGCTTCCATGAAATGCCCCCCAAACCAACTTTCAGAAAAAGTACAAATTATACACATAGCATAGAGGATAAAAGAACAATAAATATAACCAATGAAGGTAGCAATCGTTTCAGTAAGCTGTAAGTGAGTAAGAAGGTAAAAGAAGTGGAGTATGAAAAATATAGGTAGTAAACTCAATATACGTAATTTAATAACAACAAACGATATTTATAAAGCATAATCAACGTAAAGATAAACAGGTGGCAATATTTGCAATTAAGACACAATAAATATATATATATATATTAGAGGAAAAAAAACAGAATTCTGCTGAACACGAATAGCTAAAATAAAAAAAGAGTACAAATAAGAATTATATTACTAAAATATAAAAAAAGACTAAAATTAAATTTTTCAAAAAAATTCCCTCACTTTTCTACTCTGTTTCCTTTTTTTTTTTTTTTACCTTTTGCTTTTTTCTCTCTTTTTCCCCCCAATTTAAATAATATAAAAAAAATCAATAGCGCATTAATTAAATTTGTACGAACAAATTTGGAATCATAAATACAAATAAATAGATCATTAAAAGCAATACCATATCTAAAGTAGAGAATAAAAATATGAAAAAAAAAACAAAAAAAAAATAAAAGAATCAGAAACTTACTCAATAGAAAACTCCAAAAGAATATTAAAAAAAAAAAAGTTCACCACCTTTTTCCTCTCTGTTTTGAATCATTTTTTTGATTCTCTTTTTTCTTTTCCTTTTTGGTAAAAATAATCCAGTAATATCATAACAGCATTTAATTACTCTGTGTACGAACAAAACTAAGATTATAAATACAAATATACAACTAATCAAAGAGAAGAGTAGAGCCCAAAATTAACATTAAAAAATCTAATAAAAGTAACAAATATCAAACAAAACTAATTATAAAAGAAGGAAAAAAATTTCCTTATATTTCTTCTATGCTTTAAATTAACTTTTCTTTTCACGCTTTTGCCTCCTTTTTTTCTTTTTTGCCCGAAAATAATAGCATCAGAATATCAGAAGAGCATTAAATGAATTTATGGGCCTTAAATTATATATAAATGCAAATAGACAGATTATCAGGGGAAAAAATGCAACTCATAATTAAAATCATAAAATCCTAAACAAATAATAAATATCAGATGAAAAGAGAACAAAAAACACGAGAAATACTTCCTAAAATACTCAAGAAATTCAAATAAACAATGTTAAAATAATTGAGGAAATAATAATACTTAAATAATCAAAATACTCAAGCTAAATAAACAAAACCCGAAACTCAGTTTTTAAGTAACAAAGCCCAGCAAGATCCATCAACCATTAAGCAGAAGCCCACATGAACGACCCAAAAGCCATAGAACTCAGAAGACGAAAGCATTCAACCAGGACCAAAAAATGCAACCAACAAGCATTGTCATGGTAAAGACGTATTGAAAGGACATGAAAACCAAGAAAACCAACCACAAAACAACAGACCTACAAGAAGAAAAAAATACCAGAGAAAGAGATAACATCACCGCACGAAATTATATCCAAATCAAAGCCAACGAACGAACCATAGATCCAAGTCAGGAAGCCACAAATCTGAAAATAGAAGATAAAATGAAGATAAATAAATACCATATCCAAGAACAGAGAAAAGAACAACCTAAAAAATAAAAGAAATAAAGCACAGATCTGAAAAAGAAAGACAAAACTGAAAAAAGGAAAACACAAAAAGAAAAAAGAAAAAAAAAACGGAAGAGAAAAGAAACCTAGATTGAAGAACACAGAAGAGGACCACCCAAAAAAACAACAGAAACAAAGAATAAAGAGAAACGGAACAGAGACAGAGAGACAAATCCAAGAGAAAATGAACTGAGCAGAGAGAGAGAGAGAGAGAGAGAGAGAGAGAGAGATATTATTGAAATGGAAGAGCACCGGACAATATAAGGCGGAGTAACCCATGATAGGTGAAATGCCGAAAAAATCACACCTATATAAGAGCCCACCAAAAACAACTTGAAGGCTAAAAACATAAATATACACGACTTGTGTCAAATTACCAAAAAACCGACCCACCTATAACCCCTACCATGACAGCCCAAGGGCAAAACTGTAAAAGCATACAACTGAAAATGAAAAAAAAAGGGGAAAAAAATGGGTACTATTCTTTCTACAGTAAAAATAGAGTATATAAACAGTAATTTTTTCCTCATCTTTAGTATATATAATGTAAAAGCATACAACTAAAAATGAAAAAGAAAAAAGAAAAAAAAATGGGTACTGTTCTTTCTACAGTAAAAATAGAGTATATAAATAGTAGTTTTTTCCTCATCTTTAGTATACACGAGTTTTTTAGTCCGCGCTTTGCTGCGGATTAAATACGGAATATAATAAATTGATAATAAAATATTTATTATATTATTTATAATAGTTAGTAATTTTTTATAGTACTATAATATTTGTTTGTAATAAAATATTTATTATATTTAAATAATATATAAATATATACAGTGTTTGGCTCAGATATGTAGAAATATTATCAATCTATGACAAATTTGTAAAATAATGCATTTCAAAATATCAATATAACTACCTAAGAAATGGTCTTCTATTTATGGAAGAAAACTATTTCTGACAATTACATAGGCATAGAAAACATTACCAATGTATAAAGAAAACTGCCATATATATTATACTTATACTAATCAAATAAAGGAAAAAAAATCATAGGAGTACAATGCAGTAGTGCCCAAAAACTACCAGGTAAATAGAGGTAGGAAAAAAAATCAAAATTCACAGAAAAAAAGAACAATTTCAAAGATGGAAACTGAGAAACAATATTTAAAAATAGGAATACATAAAATTTAAACTTATCCAGAAAAATAAAACAAAATCATACTTTGTTTTGAAAAGTTTCATATTAGATCTTTTTAAAAGAGAAAACAGAAACTAATATATATATAAGCAATTTTTGGACTATTGATATATTATTCTATATCATAAATAAGTGAAAAATAGTCATCATTGCCAAACATATAAAGAACTTTAAGAGATGATTAAAAAAAATGTAAACAAAATTAAGAAAGAGGAAGAAAAGGGTAAAAAAAAAGAAGCTGAGCAAAAACGTTAAAGAAGAGATTGCGAAAAATGTACTTAAAAAAAAGATATATAAAATTCAAACTTATCTATAAAAACAAAACAGAATTGTAAAAAGATATTTTATTTCTAAAGCATTTTAATATTTTCTCTTTTTAAAAGAAAAGGCAGAAAGCCAATATGCACGGCAATTTTCGGGTAACTAATATATTACTCCATATGATAAATAATTAAGAGCTAATCATCATCGTCAAATATATAGGAAACTATGAAAGATGATTAAAAGAGATCTAAACAGAACTAAGAAAAAGGACGAAGAAAAAAAGAATAAGAGAAGGTTGAATAAAAAAACTCAGAAAAAGCAGACAATTAACGAAGACAAAAAGGAGTAAAAAAAAAAAAAGGCTAGACTAAAAGACTGAACATAGATAAAAAACCAAAAAAAAAAAAAAGTGAAGAGAAAGACAGATAATTGACAAAGGCAAAAAAGAGTAAAAAAAATATGCTAGATTAAGAGACACGATATAGATACAAAAAGAGAAACGATATCAAATATAGAAAAATTAAGAGAAATATGAAAACATTTTATAATATCTACCACAAATAGGAAGAAACAAAAATTCAAACAGAGAAAATCCAAAACACATAGTACATATTAATTAATGACATTACAAAATATAAGCAAATTCAGAATCAGTAGCATTTAATAAAATACATAAACAATGTATAGTGTTTAATACAATAACAAAAGAGTAAATGTTCTAACTGTATATAAGCATAACATATAATAGACATTAATTGATAACAAAACAGAATATAGTTATAACTTTAGAAAGCAAAAACGTAACAGAACATATCAAAAATTTATGATACCTGAAATACTCAGAAAAGCAGCCTTCAAAACTACTTTAGAAAGGCAGAGATAATATAAACAGCAGCAAAGAGGATAACAACACAGCAAATACAATAAGAAAGGGTAGTAGTAAATGAGCAAATTTTGAGTAAGAACAAAGACAGAGATAATAAGGATAGATAAACTATGGTCAATAATTAAGAGTACATATAGGCAAACAACAGTGAGAAGAATATAAAAATTATTAAAAGAAAAGGAAAAATGAAACACACGGCAATATCTAAAAGCAACAGATAATAAAAACAAATATATTAGGAGAAAAACAAAAGTACAAAAACTTGGTCAGTACGACAATTTCAGGAAAACAAAAAATAAAGATAAGCAATATGTCATTAAAATATATAAAAGAATTCTAAAAATATATTTTAAAAGAATTCTCTAATTTTTGTGTTTTGTTTTTTACTTTTGCGCGTCTACAGTAAGGGCGCGCCTACGTAGGGCCCTGTCTATTCACCGTTGGATGAGAATCTGTATATAAATAGATTCTCCACAGATTCCCGTTATTCCCCACAGATTCTCATCCAACGATAATTAAGGCATGACCCTACGTAGGGACGTTCCTACCGTAGCCATCCCCTTTGTTTTTATTCTTTTACTTTTTTTTTTTCTTGATCTGAATAATTCAAAAATATCAAAAGAGCATTAAATGCATTTCTGTATACAGCTCCTAAATCATAAATGCTAATAGATACATCATCAAAAGTAAAAACAAATATCATGATTAACACAAAAAAAATCTTAAAAAAATAATAAACAACAAAAAAATAAATAAAACGAAAAAAACGGGAGGAGCATCCGCCAGAATACTCTAGAAATCCAAGGACGCCAGAATACTCTAGAAATCCAAGGATATCATAATAAAATATATTCAAATCAGTACACGTACATAAATATGCACATACGTATTTCTACAAAAGTTATAATAGGAAACAAAAAGATAAAAATACCACAGAAAGAGAATTACATAAAACCCACCCTAAACCACAAAATTGACAATCGAAAGACACTCATCAACCCAATAATTAAAGGCCCATATGAACGGCCCAAAACACAAAAAACTGAAAAACAAACAAAACAAACAATAGCCCAAAAACATAATCACCGAACGCTACCACACCAAATGAAAATTAAAAAAAATACAAATGATTTCATGCATAAACACACATAGATAAATGTTAAATAAACGGTGATGAAGAACAAATAAAAAATCGGGAAAAAATAATTATTATAAAAAAAATTAAAAAATGAAAAAATTACCAATCAAAGGGAGGAGACCGCCACAGGAAGAAAAAGATCCAGAACAGCAAAAAGATACTGGAGTCTAGATCTAAACAGTTGAGTCTACACCAAAAAACAAAAGATTAAACAGGACAAACGCAAAAATTAAAGAACAGAGAATAAAAGATGAAAAAAAAAGCCCCAAGTCGAAGAACACCGAGCAGAAGAGATCCAACAGAAAGCAAGAATAAGCCATGATATAGCAAAACAAAATTCAAAGAAAGAGAGAGAGAGAGAGAGAGAGAGAGAGAGAATCTCGAAGAAGGGGAAAAGAAATCGGATCAATAACAGGGAGAAGAGAGGGAAACATCCATCGAAAAATAAGAAAACCAAAGAGTCTCAAGCTGCGTAATCAAAGCCTGGATTAAATGACCAAAAAACCCCTACAAAAACCATTCAGCTGCATCATCAATAGGAGGGCTATTTTGGAAAAACAAAAAAGGTGAACGATCAAAAGACTAAAAAGTCACACCCGTAAAAATACCATAAACAAACTTTAAAGGACAAAAATGTAATAATAAAACCGTACAAAAACCAGGGGAAAAAAAGGTAAAATAACCCACTGAAAAAAAAACAAAAAAAGAAAGACTTTGAGATGTTACTGTTTTTTGTACGGTAAAAGTAGAGTATATAAACGGTGATTTTTTGCTCAACTTTAGTTAGGACTTATAGAAATAGGACCAAATTTTGGGCTCAATTTCCTTTTATCAAATGTTATAAAAAAATATTCAGTATATATGTATATATACTAAATGTAAAATTTTATATATTAAATATAAAAAATTATATACTTAATATATAATAATTAAAATTAATAAGTGTAAAAATATATATACTTAGATATTTAGTTATAAAATTTTAAAAATAAACCTAAATTTCTCTAATGATAATGGGTGGCCCAGCCGGTCAAGCCCATTTAAGTTCGAGCCTTCTATTTCTGGGCCTCAGACTCAGTCCTAAAGTCTCGTGACACGTCAACATGTAATATGGCCCCAGATGACGTGGCCCCACTAAAACTCTTTTCCCTCGACGGACGGACAGGGTTGCTTGGTGCATCCACACCAAGTCAACGGTGAAGACGCGCACAATTTAGAATTGCCGTCTCTCCTTCAACAGGGAAGCTAGAGAGAGAGGACCTTAAAGACGTTGATGAACAACCCCCAGGTATGATCGTATACCCATTTCCCATTCACTTCCCAATCAAAATTATTTATTTATTTTTATCATGCTTCTGAATAATTCGTTCAATCATTATCATTTCTCTGAAAATTTCATTGTTTTTTTTTTTATAATTAATTTCAAAAAATTTGGATGATCCAGTGAAGAAACCTTTTTTTTTCATTAATGGGTTCTCGATGTTTGATACGGATATGGGCATAGCATATTAAATTCCGATTTGGGTTTGTCTTCTTGATTTGTTGGTTTCGAGTTTTGTTAATAGTGAGCTACAGTGCTCGGATTTTGAAATTTTTGATTGAACCAAATTTTGGGTTGCTTTTATTTTTTATTCTTATTGTTTACTGATTGTGGATTGTGCCCTTTATCCCATAAATTTTATGAGTGTGCTATATATAATTATGGGTTTTGTTTAGATGTGCTAGACAGAGAATATAAGGGTGCTCATTATGCTGGATATAGTTTTCACCATGAGAAATATGAATGTAGTCTTATCTAATTATCTTTGTTAGGGAAAAAAAAAATTTCAGGGATCAGGCTTGGGGCAATGTTTCTTGTGGCAGGATTCTAAATGCTGTTAGTTTTGTTGTGAACTTGGCACAAGTACCTGAGCATGGTCACGTGCTTCTAATTTGACAATGAAGCGTTTTGTCTACATCAACGATGATGAATCTTCGCATGATTTGTATTGTGCCAATCGCATATCGAACACAAAATATAATTTGTTGAACTTCCTCCCGAAGAATTTATGGGAACAGTTCAGGTGAATCATGATTTGATGCTGTTGATTACTTGATTCAATACTGGTTTAGTTTGATTGTTATATATGCTATGTATATAATTTACTTTATAGCGTTACAGTTTTACTTAACTACTAGTTTATGGAGTTTTTGGCTAAACGTGTGTAGTATCTATCCAGTATCCTTTGTGTTGGTACGTGTTTTTTCTTTGTCCTAAAATTTTCAATTGATTTTTCAGGGCCTTCAGGCACATGACATGATTTAGTCATTTGTTGGAGAGAATCTAGAGAAATATTTTCTAGTGGTTTTATGCAGACTGGGCTTCGTTGTTCTATTTTTTTAATTCTTTTGATTATATGCTGGGACACCTTCCTCTCTCTTTTTTGGCGGGAGGGTTTAAACTCTCATATTTATTGCAGTTACAACTTGTCTTCATATCGGAGATGAACTCTTTTCTTGTTATTTCTGTTCAACAACATGTTAGTTTTGTGTTATAATCTGTTATAGACATCCTTATTTTCTTTTATCCTGCTTCTTTGCTAACCCATTATGTTTCTGTTTTCAGCCGCTTCATGAACCAGTACTTTTTGCTAATAGCTTGCCTTCAGCTATGGTCTCTTATTACTCCAGTAAATCCTGCCAGTACATGGGGTCCACTTATTTTCATATTTGCAGTCTCTGCAACAAAAGAGGCATGGGATGATTACCATAGATATCTCTCAGACAAGAAAGCAAATGAGAAAGAAGTTTGGGTAGTGAGGCAGGGCATAAAAAAACATGTACAGAAGCCCCTTTTCTTTCTTTAGTCTCTTGAATTGTTTTCTTTTGTCATGTTTGGTCTTTCTTTAATTTTGAGAAACTGACTGGTTGTATTCACTTGTAGATTCAAGCACAGGATATTCGTGTTGGTAATTTATTGTGGCTCCGAGAGAATGATGAAGTGCCATGTGATCTTGTTTTGATTGGGACATCTGATCCACAAGGAATGTGCTATGTAGAGGTAAATATCAGACCCTTAACAAGGAACCGTCCAAGTTTGGAGCATTAAGCACCATTTTTTGTTTATTTTTAAATCAGTGGTTTCCACTGATGCTGCTTAAGTGTACCATGTCTATAGGACAGTGAAACTGGGAATCAGACCGACTGTTCAAGTAAGCTTGAAAAAGTTATTTTGGCAAGTTAGACCTTAATTAGGTTATTGGAGTAGTTCATTTCTAACTATAGCCCTACTATTCCGGTGTTCCTTTTCTCTCACCTTGTATGATGTTTCTGTAGTTTTTTGCAACTCTTTCATTTCTTGACCTTTATGCCCTCTTGGATATTTCAAGAACCTATAATGCAACTTTTTCCAGACTGCTGCTTTGGATGGTGAAACTGATCTAAAGACTAGGGTCATTCCCTCAGCTTGCATGGGGATTGATCTTGAACTCTTGCACAAAATAAAGGCAAGCCTTCCTCCAAGAATTTTTGTTTGTTCTCATTCCAATTCAACCAAGTAATGACACAGATTTTGCCCTTTTCCTTTCAGGGTGTGATTGAGTGCCCTGTTCCTGACAAAGACATTAGAAGATTTGATGCAAATTTGCGGTTATTTCCTCCATTTATTGATAATGATTTGTGCCCATTAACCATTAAAAACACGATCCTTCAGTCATGTTACTTGAGGAATACAGAGTGGGCATGTGGAGTTGCTGTTTATACAGGCAAGGTCCTCTATTCAAGTTTTCAAAGTCATTGCTAAGTGTAGACCTGTATGCTTCTTCATGGACATCTTAGTACATCGGTTTCTTTTTTTTTTTTTTCATCTATGTTTTTCTCCCCCTTTTTGATAAATAAGAAAATTAAGGTGTTGATAAATGGAAAAAGAACTCGAGCAAAATATCAAAAATTGTAACTCTGTAGCATGCCATCTGTTGATAAAACCAATTAAGTTTCATGTGGACATTTACTCATGATACCAGGGGAGATATCCTGGAGCCTTCCAGTACTTGTTCCCATATCATGAGAAAGGATAACTTGGAAAACTTGTTCTGGTAATTGATGCGAATAGCACGAGTCTAGTTTACTGAGCCATGGTTTTTTGTGAAGGCTGTTGTGTGGTTTTATGGCTTCAATGCGTACAAGTTTCTTGCACCTTATATGCAATCTTACCATTTCTAGTTTTGTAAGTGTCAAACTGGAAGAGGGTTGATATTTCAGTGCTAGTATACATATTTATTGTCAACAAGTTTATAGTCAACTATTGTTATTCTCATCAGGCAATGAAACCAAGCTGGGTATGAGTAGGGGCATACCTGAGCCAAAGCTTACAGCTATGGATGCTATGATTGACAAGTTGACTGGAGCTATATTTGTTTTCCAAATCGTGGTCGTTATGGTTCTAGGTGTAGCTGGTAATGTTTGGAAGGATACAGAAGCAAGGAAGGCAAGTCACTATTTTCATGTGACATGATTGTTCTTTAATATTTTCAATGGTCCCCTCCTTCCTCACAGTATTATTATTTTTCTTGAGTTTTTGCTTGGATTCTTTTTCCTTGTCCTTACCATTTCAGCGTATCCTTTTCCTTTTCGGCATTTAGCTTTACTGTTTATTATCCACTTTGCAGCAATGGTATGTCCAATATCCTGAGGAAGGTCCATGGTATGAACTGTTGGTCATCCCTCTTCGGTTTGAACTCCTGTGCTCCATCATGATACCCATATCGATTAAGGTATGCATGTGCTTGCTTTTAATGTGAGAGGAAACTTTTATTTATGAATTAATTATTAGAACAAAAGAGGATGAACAGGTATTTTATCAACAAAAGAGGGGTTGGTTGAGTTGTATGGCCCATGGTTTGCTCCCATGAGGTCTAGGGTTTGATTCCTCACAGGAACCTCCTTAGCAATATGCTAGAGTTTCCTGTCTCTCGGAAATTGTAGGGTTGAGGGTCCATAGAGTTTCTTGCCTTCCAAAGTATCATATCTATCAACAAAAGTTAGGATTTCTTAATTTTGAAGGCTATTGAGGATTGCCATTTATTGTTTCTAAATGTGTAAGCTGTTAAATCTTTGGCAGGTGTCCCTTGACCTTGTGAAGAGCTTGTATGCAAAGTTTATTGATTGGGATAATAAAATGATTGACCATGAAACTGGTACTCCAGCCCACGCAACAAAGTGAGTTTACCTGGTCTTGAAGAAAATGCCAATGATCTGAATTTTGCTAGATTTTTTTGAATATAAGAGGTTTATATAATATGTGGCAGTACAGCAATTAGTGAGGACCTGGGACAAGTTGAGTACATTTTGACTGACAAAACTGGTACCCTAACTGAAAATAAGATGATCTTTAGAAGGTGTTGTGTCAGTGGCATTTTCTATGGAAATGAGACAGGAGATGCCTTGAAAGGTTTGAATTTTGTTTTAACGAACATTTTTATTAATGATTCTTTGGCTTGTCACCTTGTCTTTTTTGTCACCTGAACGTATTGTATTCAAATGGCTTCTCTTGTTTGGAGCAAATCATTTAAGTCGGGTTGTAGGAGGGACATAAATGCTGAACTGACATTACATGTGAAGTTTGTTTCGTAAACAGTTCTCTTGTATAATCTTTAGTGGTTGATTCAGCTCAAAGATTCTTGGTGTTGAGTGTTGCTTTTTTAGTTAATAATTGTTATCCAACATATCTAGCTTGGTTAGAGAGGTTTCATTAATTGTTGCAGCCCAAGCCTGAATACCCTCATAGGAAGAAACTTAGTTGTCCCTGTGGAGTGCATCCTTGGTTGTTTGCCAACATCTTGCATTTGGCGTGTAGGATATTTTGTTATGGATATGTGGTATTCTTATGTCTAATGTATGACTTGGGGCTTGTCCATTGGATAATGTATTTCTAGATTTACGTCGATTTGTTTTCTTTACAAGTGTAGGAACTCTTTTAGATTACAATATTTAAGTTTCATTGTAATATAACTGAAGTTTCTG
Organism: Trema orientale; assembly: GCA_002914845.1. Taxonomy (NCBI): domain Eukaryota; kingdom Viridiplantae; phylum Streptophyta; class Magnoliopsida; order Rosales; family Cannabaceae; genus Trema; species Trema orientale. Next base: position 171,217 of record JXTC01000259.1, read on the forward strand.
ATTAGTTTTGTTTTCTTATAAAAAGATGCAAGGTTGCTCAATGCTGTTGCCAGTGGCTCTCCTGATGTTATACGGTTCCTTACAATTATGGCAATATGTAATACGGTTATACCTGTCCAGAGGTGATTCCTGCATTTGTATCTATTTTTTGGTGACTCTGTGATTTTCTCCTAGAATAAAAGCCTCACATACATTCAGATGACATGTGAGGAAAGGGGAAAAATGGATGCCCTTGTACTTGTATTTTGATTTTTGTATGTTTCTTCTATTCTTTATAGCAAAAGCGGTGCTATCATGTACAAGGCACAGTCCCAGGATGAGGATGCACTTGTCCAAGCTGCTGCACAGTTGCATATGGTTTTCTTCAATAAAAATGCAAATATTCTTGGTAAAATGATTTGTTTGTGGGTATTTAGATATCATGTTCTGATCCTACATCTGGTTATATGGTTCTGATCAATATATTGCAGAGATCAAGTTCAATGCTTCTACACTTCGATACGAGGTTTTGGAAATTTTGGAGTTCACTTCTGATAGGAAAAGAATGTCAGTTGTGGTGAAGGATTGCCAGAATGGAAATATTATCCTTTTGTCAAAGGGTGCAGATGAAGCAGTTCTTCCATATGCACGTGCTGGTAACACCATTTCTTTTCCCCTTCTTTCGGCCATAGCTACATGGCGTGTTAAAACCTTTGTGAATTATGCAGTGATTCCTGGCTCTAGGGACCATAATAACTTTTTGTAAAAACCTTGGTGATTGATTTAAATATTTTCTTTCCATTCAAACCACGAGAGTATTTTTCAATTCTTCTGATCCGCATGGTCTTCATCTTTCGAACTAGTTTAGGAAGTGTGCACACTTCTTAGTTTGCTTTATAAAATGATTTATGAATATTAATGCTAAAAGTTAAATGATCTACGATGTGCTTGTAGTTACCTAGGTATATATGGTTTATGTATATCAGTTACATTGGTGTTTTATAGTTTCCCAATATACCTCAGGACAGCAAACAAGGACATATGTTGAAGCTGTAGATCAATATGCTCAATTGGGTCTGCGTACACTTTGTCTTGCGTGGCGTGAATTGGAGGAAGATGAGTATCAAGAATGGTCTTTGATGTTTAAGGAGGCCAGTAGCACATTGGTTGACAGAGAGGTAAAGTGGACATTATTGACACTCCTAAAACACACCTCCACAATCACATATTATGAGTTATCAATCTATCTTCTTCCTAAAATTCACTACTTTTGTGAATTTTAGTTTCTTATCTAAATAAAAAAATAATAACAATCACTACTTTGTGCAGTGGAGACTAGCTGAGGTCTGTCAAAGATTAGAACATGATTTTGAGGTCCTTGGAGTTACTGCAATAGAGGATCGTTTACAGGTGAAATGTTACTGCAATAATAATCACTCTATTTCTTAGCATAAAAGTATACTTCTTAAATTGTAGATCTCTCTCTCTCTCTCTCTCATTTTTTTCCCTTTCTTCCCCTCC